>PVHY01006852.1:0-71502 GCA_004024945.1 Uropsilus gracilis | reverse complement strand
CACCGAGGGCCTGCAACCCTTGGCTGGCCCAGGCTGGCAGCATGTGTGCTGAATGCAGTTAAGGAGTTTGCAGATTTGAACTCTGTGTTGGAGTTTGTTTTGCTGAGTTTAACTTGTGTCTGCGAGAGGCCGTGCAAAATTTAGGCCTGAGAAGAAAGTGAACTTTGCTGGTTTGGCACCATGGAGTTCCTGCTACCTGAAGGTGACTGGAGAAAACAGCGTGGAAGACAACGAGGAGCATTCAAAGGAACATGTCTTCAAGCGTCTGGAGATGGACTCTGTCTGGACATTGGTGAGACTATTAGGACTGAGAGACTGAGGATTTGGGGGCAATCTGGGAAAGAACTTTAAACAATACTGAAAAAGGATTTGGACAATGTTAAAGTATTCTGAGTCTTACATGTTTCTTTTATAATTTATTAGGATAATTAGAAATCACTTTGTTAAAAATAAATTAGTCTGCACTGCACTGATAGTCTTACATTGGTTTGGTATTTTGGTTGAGAAGGCTGGGGATGGTGGTAAGAACCCACGAGTGGAAAGTTTAAACTGTGTTTTAAAGTTTTTCTTTTTAGGTCTAAAAAAAAAGAAAGGCAGAAAGAAGCTGGTAGCTGATGTTTGCATATCAATGTAAAGGTGATCAGTAAAAATGCTAATAAAGAGTGTGTAGCCTGCTTTGTAAAAAAAGCAGGCAGATAGATGTATCCAGTTAAGGTTAAAGGTAATTGCAAAAAAAAACTGCTTGTATCCTGCTTGGGAGAGAAAAGTATGAAGATAGGGGTAAACAGTTAAATAAAGTCAAAAAGTCTCTTTTTACCCACTTTCAGGAGGAAAGTCCACTCTAAGGAAAATGACCATACAGTGGTTTCCTTTTTAAGTCCAGCACCTCAACATGGGCAGTGTTGAAATTTAGGCATTAACACCATTAGCTGTGTCTGAAAAACACAAAGGTAAAAAGGCCTAAACAGGATAAGGTATTTTTACTTTGTTGCAAATCCCAGGTGGGGAAGACAAAATGTATCACCAAGAGGGTATGTGAGGGAAACTGGAGCTTTTGGCTTTTAGGATTAAAAAAGAGAGATAAAAGGAAAGGAGCAGAGACTAGAGAGAGAGACTTTTGGGGAGAGGAGAGATGAGAATGGCAGGCGGGTAAGAGTAGCCTGAGTGACCAGGATGGGCAGAAGCCCCCTGAAAGAGTGAGCTGGAGGTAGCAAGAAGCCATGGTGGCTGGCAGAAGAGTGGCCAGTGTGGAGAGTGTGGCCCCACAGTAAGGTGGCATAGTCAGCTGGTACCTGGAGATGGCCAGGGATGGGGAAAGCTGATTTGTGCCTCAGCAATTGTGGAAGGAATCTGAAGAGCCTTGGAGAAGTGGAGCAGGTTGGAACACTGGAGAGAGAAAAAGCCAAGAGAAGATGCTGTAGAAAGACTGGACTTTGCAGGGTGCCTGCCTCGGGCTGGGAGGGGCAAAGGGCACCATCTTGGACATGTATCTTTGGGGCCTTTGGGACTGAGAATGGTGACTGAGGTAAGATAACTGCCATATGTGGCTGTGAGGACATTTTGTTTTCTCTGTTAATATTCCCTTGTAAATAAACCCTGTTGTTGAACTTCATTTGAGTGGCAAGTGCTACTTGCAGATGATGCGGACCTGTGGCTTGTTGGTTGGAGGCTTTTTCCCCATTTGGACCCGATTTCACTTTCATTCACAACACCCTGGGCTGTGGCTCCAAGTCTGTGGGGGTGGACAGAGGAAAAAGCTCAGAACTCAGCTGAATTTTTGTCAAGTCCTTGTCACACCTGCGCAGTTTCCTGTCTTTTGAGCCTGCTCTTTGTCCTGTCAGCAGTCTTGTCCTATTGTCCAAGGGTGTCGAGGTAGAACCAGGAAGGAGGTTTCCAACTGACATCTTCAACTTGAACCTTCAAGCTTCTTGTTGGTTTGGGGAACACGCACGTGAACAAAGCTTCTCCCGTCTCCGCCAGGCCAGAGTGCTACTGCGAGGTTGGCAGGGCTCACCTTCACCCCACTGATCCCACTTTGGGGTTGGAGGAGTTTCAAGCGAGCCACCTCCCCTTCTTCACGCTAACGACCACTGGGCCAGACTCAGTTGGGAGGGGACTCGTCCCTGCCAGTCCACACAAGGTTGGCCTAGATGCGAGAGCTTTTGTCCTGTTCAGGTCTGGCATTTGTCTGGCAATTGAATGGTATTTGCAGGGAAGTGGTGATGCTTTCTCTTGCAAAGCCTGCACTGAAAAGTCTTGTAGATGCCTAGCGACGTGGTGCATGTCACGGTGGACAGGTGTCTTAGCCTCCCTCCTACTGATGCTGTGAGGGATGCTCGTCACCTGAGGTGCTGAGGGGAGACAGCAGGGACCCTGTGACCCCTTTACCTTTCCATAAATAAAGCCACCAGTGCCCCCCCCCCGGAGCTAAACCGGAAACTTTCTGGGACAGGTGTGGGAATGGGTCATTTTCAACTATCGACAGGTAAGTGGTTTAGAGAAATGAAGTGTCATGTCTGGTTTTTAAATAGTTTCCATATGTGTTCTCACCAGTGTTTGTTTTCAGCTCTGCTAGTAGCTGTCTTAGGAATTTTGGGGGCACCCTCATTTGGTGAAGATATGTTGATGATTGTTATGTCTTTTTGGTGAGTTGACCCACCTGTACTCGGATGTTTATGGCAGCACTATTTTAACTGCAAGGACATGGAAACAACCCAAATGTCCCAAGACAGACAAATGGATGGAAAAGATGTGGCATATTTACACCATGGAATATTACTTATCAATTAAAAATGATAAATTTGACAAATTTCTGGTAACAGGGATGGACTTAGAAGAAATCATATTAGCAGAAACAAACCAGAAAGAAAAAGACAGAAACCAAATGGTGTCACTCATAGATGGGACATGGGAAAAACAAGCAAAAGGCCAGGAAGAAAAGTCCAAACAAGCTAACAACCAAACTAAAGAACACAACTGGGGTGGTGGGGGAGGGGAGATGGAGGAAGTGGTCAGGGAGGGGAGGTGGTGGGTGATCCCTGGAGAATACAAAGATGTGAAACATACATATATATATTTTTAAACAAATAAATAAGTAAATAGATAAAAAGAAAGCTAAGCGATTCAATCCATGTCAGGAGGCAAAGTATACTTTCTTTTTAATAATAAACTTATAACCTTAAAAATGTTTTCAGAGGCCTTGGTAAGCAAGAACGTGTGAGTTCTCCCCCTTTCACTCACTTTTTCAGAAGTTCCACTCTCATCTGGGCCCTTGGTTCAGATGTTGTTTTCTGCTCAAAGACAACAAGGTCTCCTTGAAAGCAGCGACAGCAGGTCGGTCTCTCCGTGGGTGTGGACCTGGCGAGGGGGCTGAAGTCGGGGGCTGCCCCCCCAACATGGACGGTCCCCAGCTGCCTGGCTGGAGTCCTGCCTTGGACACTCTGCTCCACACTCTCCGCATGTGTTGAAGGACAATTTATGGTCATCAGAGCGCAGCCAGGAAAAGGATTCAGGTTTTCTCTCTCCCAGGCCCATCGCACGATCCCCTGGATTTACTGAAGACTATTTTTGGCCAAATCTGAACAGATCAGAAAACCACACAAATATGAGAAAATAAAAATCAGTGATCGAGTCAGACAAGGAAACAGTGTCCATGTGGCATGATGGCCGCCTGCCCTGTGCTAAGCGCAGGATCTGGAGGTGGCCGCTGCCAGGCTGATCCTAGAAACAGGGGAGCCAGACAGGTCATCAGTGTTAGGGCCTGACTCTCTAAGCTCTGGTCCATGCATGGCCGGGGTGCAGTTAGAAAATGACTTTGGGTTCTCTGCTGTCTGAAGTTCTACTTCCAGATGAAGGCGTAGTACCAAGCCACCTCAGAGGCGCTAGCAAAGTTGCCCTCACGACACAAGTCTCTTTATCACACATCCCACAATTTCTTTTGATGTTAAGCTCCTAAAACTCATGTAATGTTTCCCTGCTCTTCCTGAGCAGGGGAGGTAATGATTCTCTCGGAAAGTATATTTATCTGAATCAAATAAAGTGGCGTTTTTCCAGAGTCTGTTGTCTCTTAAGCTGAACCATCTGGCACACTGCTGAGAAACCAGAAATCAGAGCTTCAATACCTAAAAATCCATATTCCAGAGAACACACACTGACTTGCAGGAGGAAGTCAGGGATTAGACTCTCACACCCTTGTCCAGAGCTTATTCACTCACTCACATATTTCTGTTTAAGTCTCATTGATTTGGAAGTGAGAACAAGATGGGATAAGCAGGAAGACTGAAGAAGAAAGGCAGGCATCTTTCCTTAACTGCAAGTTCCACGAGGGCAAAGGCTTTGGTTACAGGGCACTGAGTAAATGTCATGGAAATAATTGCTGTGTTCGTTATTGAAAGCAGTAGAAAGCACTGACTTTTAAGGACAGTCTGCTAGAGAATAGTATAAAGAAGGAGGCAAAAAGAAGCAATTAAAGGGAGTAGAAAGGGAACTTGACAAATATGACTATCTTAAGGTAGCAGAAAATAAGTTCAGCTATTCTGAAAATTCTTGGGCGCCTCTTCTCTTACAGCTTAAAGGCTAGCAACTATGAACCGGTGATGAGCTGATGGCTGCTTATCATGAGAAGTAAATCATTATGAAGTTAGAATCAGCCACTGGAAATGAAAAAGCATTGTCCTTTTGTGAAGGCATAAGAAAAGGAAGCCTTTGAACAACATTTTCTGAAAATAGGGTGACTGTTATTTTAAATTTAAAATTTGCTTAAAAATTTTTTTAATTTTAATGTCTTAAATTTAGAAATTTTAAATTTTCTAAACTTTTCTAAATGTTAAATTTCTACATTCACAAATGTTGAGTAGGATTTGCCCTGATGACGGCAGACTAACAACAAGAAAAGGCATTTCCTCAACAAAGCCCACCAGCATCTGTCCCTGTTACCATCAACTTGCCTTGGGACAAAAGGACACATCCTCTGTCATCACCACACACCTGTGTCTTACAGATGTGGCTCAACATAGTATGAGTAGTGCCACATCCCACTGGCGACTGAGAGTTTCCCTGGACTGTGTGTACAGGAAAATTTCCTGAGGATTTTTTTTCTTTTTGAGCTAATGTGGTTTCAAGGCCCTAGACCTGGGAGAATTTGGCTGCAGGGAAGCGACAGGTTTGGCCAGTTTTATGGTTATGTTGGGCTTTCTCTGAAAAATGCTGAGATATTGGAAGGGAATTTTATCAAAATTTTAATATAAACACAAATCTCTGCATGACTTCCAGCCCCTGGAAAGAGTCAGCAGAAGCCAGACCTATGGAGTCAACCAAAGGCCTGTTTCACAGGGTCAAGGACCAGTGTGAAGTATATGAAAAAATAAGTTTCCTAAATAACAATATTCTTTGGAAATTTTAGAAATCAAATGTTCACTTGATTGTCTGCAGCTGAGATCAAGGGGTGGGCAGGCTCATGGCTGTGTATGTGATCCAGTTTCTCTGTTTTCATACTAGAGCAAAAGGGGAGACTAACTTCCCAGAAGCCATCAGCTGCAACATCAGAAGGATACTGAGAGCCTATTAATTCTGACAACTGAAAGAGAAAGAACAGTCTTTGAAGGAGTCAGGAGCTTGCTAAGAATGGTTGGAGTTTCTGGGGTCTCTATGGCTTTGGTCAGCTAACACCTTCTTTTCTTGGGGAGACTGCCTTGCTCACATTACATGGTCTTGGAGGTGTTACATGGATGATTCACAGAAATAGATCCTAGGACTCCAGCGTATGTAGTTTACTTGTGAGGCAATTCTAGCAGACGCTAGTGAGAGTCAAGAACCTGAAACAGGAAAGGGGTGAAATAAGGGTTGTGTTTTCAAGCTAGTGGCCACTGTAGGCATGGACCTTCCACTTGCTGGGGTGCTCTGACCACCACAGAGAGTGCAAGATGCAGAGTAAACTCAGCAAAGGACACAAGTGCTGAGGGCTTTATACACCCATTCTGTCGGTGAAGATCCCGGGCACTTCTGGCTTGCCTGGAAGAGTGGCCACACAAAGAAAAATGGGTGTCAACACTTGGACATGTGGTGGGTGAACACAGAAGGCCAATGAGATACAGCAGGGTGCTGGCATATAGTACCCGCCATGTTTTCCCTCTTCCCCTGCTGAAATCCAGATCCATTGGAACACATGGGATTGGTTTGGCTTCATTTATGGCACAGACACTACCAACCCCAGTGTTTCCCAGTCCTTGCAGGCAGACAGAGAGATGCTTTCTTGGCACTGTGATTGCTCAGTGAGACTAGGCCAGATTAGGGTTCCATTTCAATGTGTTTTTTGGTCTCACAGAGATTACAGCAAGAAAGAATGCAGTCAAGATGGAAAATGAGAGGAGAGGAGAGACAGATTACTAAAAATATTTTCATTTTGTTTTCTTTTGAATGTTTGGATTCCACTTAAGCAGAAGCCACCTTCACTTCTGGATGTTCTAAACATGAACCAGTGAATTCCTTTTGTTTCCTTGTTTGAATCAGTTGTAATGTGTAAGAGCTTGACCTAATATAGCAATGACTGCCTTCTGCCATTTTCTTTTCCTCTAACCCAGAAACCTAGTGGGAGGCTGGATTAACTGTCTCTAACATTCGCTGGGAGCTCGTGTCACCTGAGAGTGGTTCACTTGTGGACCCCACATTGAAAATGGGTTAGAAGTGGAGTGAGAGGGCATTGTGATAGTGAAAGTCCCAGAAAAGTAATGGATCGATTCTATTCTATCCCTCCTAGGAGGGGAAAACATTTGAGAACCAAAGCAGGAAAAAAAAGTTTGCAATTCCCTACTTGTGGAGAGAATAGAGCCATGATGAGCAGGAGGGAACTCAGGGAATATTCTAAAAGGACTGGTGCGTTTAGTGCCCAGGGAGCACATTTGCTTACTGGGGTTCAGGACAGAGCCCAGCACCCACAGCATGGAGAAACTGCTGAGACTCCCCAAGTCCACAGTCCAGGGTCTGGCTGGACATCTGGTATACCTGGTACAAACAGGTGATTGGTCACAGGGAGTTTTGTGCTGTTTGTGGGTCAAGGATTCAGAGTACATGCACTGGCAGAGAACCCCATTGTATTCTGGGTTCTGGCAGAACCCTACCCACAGGAGAAGAGTCTCAGAGTCTCAGAGCATCATGAATTGCAGCCAGTTCTTACCAGCTCCAAAATACCAATGACAACATTTTCAACATCTTTTAAGATAACTGTTCCACATAGCAGTTATTAAATGAAATCATTAATGAATAAGTTCTATCAAAAACAGTAAGTTAATAAATACATTTATTTATTTTTTAATTATTTTACTATAGTTTTCTATAATCTATGTCCTTGGTGTTATTTAATTCCTTTGTACCTGCACGGTGGTGTGGGCCTACTTATCTTTTAGCTCCATGCTTAGGGATGCCAGGTTGGTAGCTTAAAATCTACCAGGATAAGAGTGGAAGCTGCAAATACTACACATTTTGTCTATTGATTAAACTTAAGAGTTTGATGGAAAATGTTAATAATACAATTTAAGCTTAAAAATGGGTCCTGTCTACATCCGTGCACTGTGACTTATGCACACATTGAGGAAATATGTTTCCAGTTGGAAAGTTGTGACCTTATTTGGCAAAGATGTCACACATGTCATTGACTAGAGTGACGTTCCAACATGTCTTTGTTATTTTCCTCTTATCATAATCAACATAAGTGAAGGTATCAGTCATCATTCACACAGGAACTTAAGGAGTTCTTCAGTGGAAGTAATCGATGAATTGATTGAACTGTCAATTGACTACAGATAAAGTAGTTCAACAAAAATGAAAAAACACTCTGAGAATAAATTGGTTTTATGGACGTTAGTGCATTAACACATATTGTATTATTTCTTTTTTTAAAAAATTATGTGCCATACAGTCATTAGCCAATCAAATGGAGAAAAAACCTTGGACATTTTGTTTGGCATTGTTAACCATTTACCAGCACACCACAAGGGTAGGAACCCCATACCCTTTACTTGGGCCCCTCCCAAAAAGCCAGCACAAGGAACAGAGAGTACTTAGAAGGAAAACTCCATTTCTACCAGACACCAAGTGAGTGTTTGTGCAGAGTGAAAACATGGAGCATATTTATGATGTGTACATGGAAACCACAAAAGGTGAGAGACCCCGGCAGATGCAAGACTAATTGCAGTAAGGCTTTACTCCCACCTTGCATTTGCTCAGCCCCCAGCCCTTGCATTTTTCCTGTGTGCTTTTAATTCAAGTCACATGTGTAACCTGAGAAGCTACAAATTAGAAAGGGTCTTTCAAACCAAGTTAGTATGTAAATACAAAGCATAACATTAAGCCCTCATCATTAATATGGAAGAGTAAGTCAATATTTGATAAAAAGCACCTCAGGGGAATGTGCTTTCTGCCTAGTTTTATGCCTCACAAACTTATTCAATTATTATTTAATTACCCAGTTAAATGCCATGGCTTACAAAGCAGGGATTATATTAATAATAGCATGAGGTTTGTTTTAAACCAGCCCATACATTAGAGCTGATTTTGTTTTACCATCTCACAGAACACAGAATTCACCTTATTCTTCTGCACCTGGTTGGGAATGAATCGATTCTATTTAAGCATCTCCCCCACCTCCCTCTCCCTTTTAAAAAATCATCCTCCTCCATTTGTCATATTTTTTCCAGCCCCTCAGCGAGTCTCCAACCCACCTCTCTTCTTCCCTCCGGGAGTCTTTTTTTCCAGAGTAAATCAAATACCTTAACAAAGGATTGTGCCTGAAACACAGGGACACAAAATAGATTCTGGGTCACAGAGAACAATCCAGTCTCAAAAGAAGGTGGTGGCCATGAGAGCTGCTTTTGAGCCAACACCTTCTAACTGAATGTCTGCAGCTTAATTGTCTCTATAGAGTTGCTATAGCAACCATTCTATGGCAGGAGTTGTTGGCACCTAGATGGACTGTATTTCTGTGACATTCGAAGAGGAGGCTACGGCAAAATCGAATGAGAGCCTTGATGGCTTGGTCCCACCACCGCCATTCCAGCTCTGCCAGATTGGACCAACATCAGGGGCATTTTGAGCATGACCTTCTGTCACTCGAGAGAGGTGGGGTCCCTCTGTTGAGAAGGGGGCGCAGCATGGGCCCAGGAGGGTTGGGGAAAAGACTGCAGGAACAGCTGAAACATGGCAAGCCACGACGTCCTTTTGTTCTCCGCCATCTGTGTGTTGTGGTTTCAGGAGTGGAGCCAAAGGAACATTACCTGCTTTGTGCATCTCAGAGGTGCTGGGGGCAACTGCAAGTGCCGCCTCAGACAGAGGGGTCTACGGATGGTGACAGCCCGAGTAGCCTGGCCAGTCAAGTCTTTGCACAACTGACTGTATGAAGACTGAGCAAAAGTCCTCAAGTAAATGATGACGATGACTCTAAGTAAACGGACTTCTGAAACCCACTACAAGGACATCTGAAACCTGCTGAGGAACGCTGATTGGTGATATTCCTAAGATAATAGCTGCAGAAACCAAGCATGCATTTCAAAGTAACAGGTGAGCTTGCAAAGGGGGCACTGAAAAGGGTGTTACTTAGGATTGTCCTTAAGGTCACATGTCTGCACATCCAGCCACAGATGCCTATAAGGACACAGGCACAGGGAGAGCCTTCTCAGAGCCTCAAAATGGACAGTACATGAGGCGGTCTTGAAAAAAACCTTCCTAAAAATCTGAGCAAGAAGAGTGTGGGTTGAGATGTGTATAATCACTTCCCCTTCAGAACCTTCAAATGTACAACCATAAGAAACAGGTTAAAATAAATCGCAGTACAGCCCCGGACCAGATGACTTTGTAGCCATTAAAAAGGATGCTGAGCATATTTGATAACAATGAAAGCTGTGTGAAGGATAGAACATTACAGGGAAAAATAGCTTACAGAGGAATACATATGGCTGATTCCATTTTTAAAGCATAGATACATGAAAAAGACTACTGAGAGACAATAAAATATGAATGGCTACTATCTCATAGAACAGAACTAGAGGCCATTTTATTTTCTTTATTAGACTTGCATTTATTTTCAACAACGAATATAGATGCCTGCTGCAGACTGAAACAAGAGTACTGTTTTTACCTTTCTGTTCATTAATCACTGATGCAATTCTTATCCAAGTTATTTGGAAGGAGAAGGGAAATTCTGGCCAGACACACTAGTTTCGTGCACCCTGATAAGCTCAAATCCACTCTGGGAATTAATGGGACACAGATGTCCAGGCAGGTATCAGGCGTCAGCATAGGCAGTCCTGATATTATAGTTCACGGGCGCCATGATTTCTAGGTAATCCAGATTGCTAGAGGCAGGAGTAACCAAGGTGTTTCTGCAAAGGGGACAGGCAATGCTCTAAATGTGGTGCAATTATAAAATAAGAAGATGGGTTTTAGAACTGGCTTGCAGCAAACAGCTTCTGCCTTTTATAGCCCCCCTAACATAGCCCAGTGTGACCCCAACATGCCTCACCTTGACACGGGAAGTCTGCCTAATGACTTCTCCTTGTCAGCATCCCCAGAAGTCAGGCTATTGCAAAAGATGCCACTCTCTTCTCACATCTCCTTGCAACCCAGCAGCGGAAGCCCTGGACAAAGGAGTTTGCACCTCAGCTGAGACCCTTCGTCATGTCCACTCGCAGGGAATCTGAATGTTATGACAAAGACCATACTTAGAATCTCCAGGCTTGCTCCTCCCAGTGACAATTATGATACCCAAACTCCAGAACACCTTTCCGAAGAAAACACTTTAATACTCAAAATAAGCTGCACACTCAGGAACTTACTGTTTTGGCTAAAAATAGGCATACCCCCCAATGTTCTCCAACCCCTGCATAAGGCGTTCAAAGCGTCTAGAGTGTTTGGTGACTGTGCTCATTGTGACACATGCTGATCTTAACCTTGGCAGCACTTGCATCAACTGATACCAATAGATGAAGTGAATTTGATTTTAGAATAATCTACCCTTGGAAGGACAGTATCATCCTCACACATGTAAGCAACGCTCCCGCGCAAACAATGCCCTTCCTTTTGGCAAAGTGTCTTTCCTGCCATCTGCCTGGCACAGCGCGTGCCAGGACCACAATAAGAACTGAGTTACAGAGGGAATTAGGTGTAATGGAGGGGAAGGAAATTGATTGCTTCATTTTTATTAACAGAAAAGGAGAACATGGTGGTGACCCGCTGGGAACCCAAGTGAAACAAAGAGGAAAGAGGCAGAGAAGGGACTCCAGGTGGCGGAAGGCAGGCCAGATCCTCTGGGAAGGCTGGGAAGTGGCCAGCAAGGCTGACGGGGTTGGGAGTGCTGGAGGGAAGCAGGAGGTTGGTGGGAGCCTGGCTGCAGGGATGTGGCTCTCCACACGAGGATAGATCCCAGGCTCCTGGAAGATCCAGCCCCTGCTGGCGAGGGCAGTTGACACCCAGAAACCCCTGCTCCTGCTCCAGGGAGATCCACCTGGCCAGGCTGACGTTAGCGCCTGGACAGCGAGTGAGCTCTCATTCTTGCCTTCTCCAGAGCCCACAGTGCTTCTGTGTGGTCTGAAAACCCATGAGGCCATGGACACAGGAGTGGTTCAGACCTCACCAGTCCTAGTCGGCACGGCCTGGGCAGCTGAGCTCTGGCTTGAGACTCAGCACAGAGCCGGCTGAGCTGGTCTCTTCTCATCTGAAGCAGCCACTACCCTGTCTGGCTGAGCCAGTCCCCTCCTCTCTCAGGGGCAACTGCAGGGTTGCTGGTCTGCGGTGACACCATGGAACAGACTCTTATCTGGGTATCCAGTTCCCGTGTTTGGTCTGCAGGCCAGAGGGAGGAAGTGGAGCGCTGGCGGGGAGCTGAGAGCAGCGACTCAGCACGGAGGCTCAGGTGATAACATCACCCTTGGTCAGGCACTAGGCCACGTCACGGACACCACGCTGGCAGCAGTTCCCAGGAGGTGGCCACTGTCACTCTCTTCTGTGAGAGGAGAACAAGGGTGTTCAGCTCCAAGGATGCCACCCCCTACCGCAACTAAGGCTCAGTTCACATCACAAGCGCACAGGCTTTTCAGCTGCGAACACTAGGAAAGGACTTCTCACCCCAACTGGTAGTAGCTGCGGTTGCTAGAAGAGAAAAACCACAAATCATAACTTTTGCCCCTTCAGAGAATGCAGGAAAGTCTTGCAGCCGTATTCTGCACCAGCCATTGGGAGCAATTTCCATACATGGAAATTGTAATTTGAGAATGGAAGTGATTTTGTGGAATCCTGGAAATGCAGCAAGGTAGGGGGTATTATTACCTATGGGGGGAGGAGGGAGGAGGGGGGAGGGAGAAGTTAAATAAATTGGTCACATTTCCAGCTCGGAATGCTGGAGAGAGAAGAAGCAAAGAGACAATGCTGGAGAAAGACTGGGCTTTGCAGAGTGCCCGCCTCAGGCTCAGAGGGGCAAAGGGCACCATCTTGGACATGTGTCTTTGGGGCCTTTGGGACCGAAAACGGTGACTGGGGTCATATAACTGTCACTTGTGGCTTTAAAGACTCTTTGTTTTCCTAGTTAATATTCCCTTATAAATAAACCCTGTTGTTGAACTGCATTTGACTGGCAACTGCTATGCGTGCCTGGTATGAACCTGAGGGAACCTGGGTGGCAGAAGCTGCATAGGAGACTTCTGCCCCTTGGCCCCATATTTCAGTACCAGCTTTCCATGCCACCTTGCTGCGGCACCACACTCTCCACACTGGCCATTGTTCTGCCGGCCACCATGGCTCCTTGCCACTTCCAGCTCACTCTACCAGGGGACTTCTGCCCAGCCTGGTCGCTCTGGCTACCTGCACATCATTCTCATCTCTCTCCTCTCCCCCAAAGCCTCTTTCCCCTGTCCCTGCTTCTTTACTTTTATTTCCTTTATTTTTCCTCCTGAAAACCAGAGGCTCCAAACAATTTCCCTCTATACAACCTCTTGGTGATTTATGTTCTCCTCATCCAGGATTTGCAAAAAAGGAGGCACCTTTTCCTTTTTAAGCCTCTTTTACCTGTTTTTCAGACACAGCTAATGGCATTAGTGCCTAAATTTTAATACGTTCCATGTTGGGGTCCCAGCTTCACATGTAAATGATTATCTGATGGAGGAGGGTAAAATTGGGGGAGGGATGGACACAAGAGATTAAGATGGTTCATAGGTGATAAGGTGGTGGGAGAAACTCAGTGTAAAAAAGATGTTGTAAAATGTATAATATGTGGGTGGGTGAGTGGGTGTGTGTGTGTGTGCAAGCAATAGAAAATTTTTTTAATGAAGCAAAAATAAACCAAAAAAAGTGGGAATTTAAAAATGGGGTTAACACCATTACAGTAGTTACTGACTCTAGAGGATTCGAGTCAGTCTGTGTGAACACATCACTGTAACTGTGAAGCCATGACTCCAACATGGGCAGTGTATTTGTTTATAAAATTTAGGCATTACCATTAGCTGTGACTGAAAAACACAGCCATAAAAGAGGCCTAAATCAGAGAGGACGTTTCCTTCTTTTATCTTGTTGCAAATTCTGGGTGGGGTGTGTAGAGGGAAATTGGAGCCTCTGGTTTTGAGGAGGGGAGAGAAGATAAAAAGAGAGGAGCAGAGACTGGGACATGAACTTCTGGGAAGGAGAGCGGAGGCGAGTTTGGAGAGCTCGGAGGTTTTGGCATCTGGAGGAAAAGGACCCAGAAGCTGAGTCTTCTGGGGTTCTCCCAGCATTCGGCCCCCAAAGGGTCAAAATCTGTGTGAAGGTAGAAGAGAGCCAGCCCTGATGGAAAGTTGAGCCACCGTGCAACCCAGATAGACCCGGGATGAGCCTTGTGCTGGGGGCTTTACCTGATGCTGACGGGAGCATCAGAGACCAGAGGACAAGGATGTGATGTGGCAATTTTGGACTGAGATCCACTAGGACTGAAGTGAACCCCATGCTTCTCCCCAAGGAGCAGAAGTGGGGGTCCTTTCTGCTTGGGATACTTCGCAAGTATGGACCATTAGACTCTTTTAGTTTGTTTTTCCCGTATCTATAAATAGACCTCCATGTTTACCCTTATTGCTAAGGTTTGCTCTCTGGGCAGCTGCTTGTACACAGGCCGGAGAACCTTCAGTGACAAAAATTAAAAGGGGAGAGTCCCCAACCCTGGAAACAATTGCAGTTCTAAAAACACTGCCTCATTCCATCTAAAATGTATCTTCTTGGGAAGCATAAATTATAGATGCTCCTTGACATTAAATAAGTAAAAATGCGCTAAATAACTAAAAGCAAAAATACATTAAATAAGTAAAAAAATTCTTTAAAAAAACAAAAGGAATGTTTTTTTCTAACATTTTCTTACATAGCATTATCTGAATATACAGAATAGGTTTATTCTCATTTATAATGGATTCATTTCATTTTATTTTTATAAATTCATAGTTTATTTTCTTTTGCCAGTTCAGGTTATAAATCATGGTTACTCAAGCCATCCTTTTGTGAGTCAATAGAAACCTTTTATTTCATAAAAAAAAATGATATCTGAACCTTCACCATAGAAAAGCAAGTTGTCAAGAGGATAGCTGGTGATATACACATCCATGCTGGAGTAGCCAAATGATAGGCCGGGGGGGAGACAGGAACACGTGAGCACCAGAAATGACTGAACGTGAACCCCGATGTGACAGAGGCTAAGGCTGGACAAGGGGGTTATGGGGCTTTCAATCTTTCTCTTGTACATTTCTTTGATCAGATTTTGTTCCCATGGTCTTGTGCTGTTTAAAGTCAGACAACAAACGTTTGATGATGTTAGGTCTGAGGCATCTTATAGCGATCACCACTTCTGTGAGAAGGCGGAGTCCAGAGCCAAAGGAACCGTGAGTTCATAGTCCCAGGAACTGGGTGACGCACTTGTGCTTCCCAGAGTCACACGTGCCATCCAGAGACTCAGGTAGTGGGAACCGCATGTTTGGGCTTCGTTCTCTGCTTGCACGTCGGATTCTTCCGTGGTTTCCTTCTGCATGTGGAGTTGGGTATTTTCTAGAACTACCTGCTCTGGGTAACTTTCTACCTCTGTTGCTCCTGCTCCAGCTCTGCCTGAGGTCACAGCATGTCATTTAGATGGGGCCGGCCTGGGCTGACCCTCCAGGCCCCCCTGAAATGCCGCCATTGGACAACACCAACTTTGCATCATAGTTTGACCTCAGAATGTAACTGACGGACCCCAAGACCCCAATTCCAAAGCGCTGTGATGTGTGGGTGATCCACGTCATTAATTACAGTGTCGATGGTCTTGGAGATGCTCTGGCTGTCACTTGGCCTCCCCTGTGGGGCGCAGGTCAACAGGCTCCTGTCTGGTGTCTCTGTGCATCGCAGGCCTGAGCGACTCCTCATGCTCCCACCTGCGCCTGTGGCTGTTGCAACTGCCTGAGTCAGCCTGGCCCCCATGTCACACCGTACCCAGGCGTCACATGGCGCCCTAGTGACCCAGAGGCCGGACCCAGGCCTATTCACTCAGCAGCCAGGGCTGGGCCTTGCCAGATCACTTCTTACAGCTAAGACACGTGACTGCTCGTACCTACGCACACCTATTGATGACTCACAGCTACTCACTATTCATAACTATTCACACCTGCTCACAACTACTCACATCTACTCACAGTTGCATTCACTACTCACAGCTACTCATGACTCATACCTACTCACAGCTGCTCACTACTCACAGCTACTCACACTACTCACAGCTATTCACTACTCACAACTACTCATACCTACTCACTATTCACACCTACTCACAACTACTCACACCCACTACTTACATCTACTCGCACCTACTCACTACTAACAACTATTCACTACTCACACCTACTCACACCTGCTTACTACTCACAACTACGTACACCTACAACTACTCACTACTCACACTTAGTCACACCTACTCACTACTCACTATTCACTACTCAATTACTCACACCTACTCACTACTCACACCTACTCACTACTCACTATTCACTACTCACAATTACACCTAGCCACTACTCACACTTATTCACAACTGCCCCAAATGAGACCCCAGTCTGCATTACTGAAGAATGGCTCGATGAATTGCCAAATCCACACCTTGGAACCCTTGAGGGCTGTGAGAACAAACCATTGGTGCCTCTGCATGACTCATCCTGCTTGTCCCCAGCAGGATATTGAGTCGGGAAATCAGATGACCAAGCACGTCCGTGTGAGCCACTCAGGGACATGAAACACCCGAAGGCGATCCATGGTGATAGAGGCAGAACTGTGCCCTTTCTGGTGGAGAGGACACGCACGGGAGTTCTGGGGCATTAACCAATGCTGTGCTTCTCAGGGTGCACCCTGGCGAGGATGGAGCTTGCAGTGTATTAGCACCACTCAGATGCCGACTCGGGGTCCGAGAAGCTACACTTCCATGGAAAGATGCTTTAAAAAACTTGGAAGACCTGCGGAAAAACCCAAGGTGGAGAGCTACACTCCCATGGAAAGATGCTTTAAAAAACTTGGAAGACCTGTGGAAAAACCCAAGGTGGAGAGTGCCGAGGCTTGACCTGAAGTCAGCAAACTCAGGTCCATCCTGTGGGAGCATCTGGGCCCAGCTCAGGACGGTGTATCTGGAGTTTGTTGGCCATTTGGCCAAGGCCCTTGCCACAGAAGACACAGAAAAGGAGCAGGTGTGTCTGTGAGCCCCGTTCTCCAGCTATACACCAACTTTCACCCCTCCAGTGCCCTCAGACGGGAGCTGACCTAGCACTCCCAGAACAATAGGCCCCCATGAATGAAAACTCCCCCCCTGCACAGCCCCCCTACCCCATCCTGCAAACTGTGGTCTCTCCAGGCTGCAGCCTTGTCTGCCAGGTGGGCATCAGCTGTCCCCTGGCACCTTCCCTCCTGATGCTAGCCTGGGCTCACCCTAATTTAGATTCAAGTTTTGCCACTTTGGAGCTCTGTGATCTTGGAAAGTGTGTCTCTCCAGCTCCCTAATTTTCTCCTCTCTTCAATGGTGGTAATGACAGGCATCCTCAGCGTCCAAGGTGCTCCAGCATTGGCGTGTCTGGGACTAGCTCCTCCCTGGACACTCCGCCCTCCCCCAGAAACTAGTACTTTAAGTGGGAATAACCAAGCATTGGTCCCACGAGCTCAGAGAGGCAGTCACGGGGAGGATAGGCCAGTTGGCGTTCCTGGCTTCTGCAGTGGGCCAGCCAGGGTGGACACGCGGCTCGGAAAACCAACATGGAACCCCAGTGCCCACTCAGACACCCACAGCATAGGAAATGCAGTGTGGGGAAAAGGGACTCAAGTCTATGACAAAGCTGTCAATTCTAGGACAATCTCTTCTACTTGCTCAAGACTTGGAGTCATCAGAAGCAACTGTCTCCTCTCCCCAAAGCTCAAGTCCATGAAGCACTGACCTTAGAAGCAACCTCTGGGGTTATCCCAGCCTGATCCTGTGCAGTGTAGACGTGGCCCATGGCCTGGAGTTAAGATCTTTTGACCCCAGGGCACTGGGCAGTGAGGGGAGGGCAGAGGCTAAGAGTTAAACTCTTGGGTCCCATATGCTTTTTATCCCACTGCTTCCTGCTCATTCTGAATTAAAATGCCTCCAACTCACACGTTGCATTTAAGGGGAAAAAAGTCTTCAGGACCAAAGGTACCTGCAAGAGCAGTGGGCTGCTGCAGGGGGCCAGATGGCATGTCTTTCTTCGGGTCCATTACTACGGACTTGGGATGCAATAGTTCACCTCTCAGTGCCCCTCTAGAAGGGAGGCGTGCCCTTGAACCGTGGAGGACTCACTCAAGGTCCGGCGCAGTGTGTGGCTTTGTGAGCAGCTAAATCAACATCAGCAGGCACTGCAACCGCGGAACATGAACCCTGATGAGATAATTTCCTTCTTAGAGAGACGGCCTCCCAGCTCATGGAAAGCTACAGATCCCTTTCGGAGACAACGCCGTCCACAAAAATGCTGCAGCACTTAGGAAATTTGTAGGACTCTGGTCACACTTCCCAAGAACATTCCTTCTGCCTCCCCACCCCGCCTCCTGATTCAGAAAAGCAGGGCGGGTTTATTAAGCCCGGTTCTGTGTCAGGCACTGCCTGGGGGATTTGCATGCATTATCTCATCTAATCCTCCCCACAGTCTGCTGAGGAAGGAGTATTTTTATCACCATTACGCAAATAATAAAATGGCGGGGCAGGAAGTGCAGGCAACTTCCTGCAGGCAGGGCCAAGGGATGTCCTAAATGTGCTCCACCCTGGAGGCTAAGTTCCCGGAGCCAGGCTGGCTGCTGCTTGCTGTCTCTTCCCACCCTGGCTGGAATGAACTTGAACCCTACACCTTCTGCTCAGTAGAGGGGAATGACCAGGGATGACAGCTGAGAGCCCACTGCAGGGCTTGGCCTGGGGAATCAAGAGGGCAGATTGGCCGAATAGGATAATGTCAGAGACAAGGATGCTGCACCACAGTGCAGAGGACCAAGCCGGGTGTTTGGAAATTAATGTCCGATTTCACGTCAATGTCCTTGCCATGTATTTCAAAGGCTGGAAGTCAGAGAACACAGAATCCAATGGCTCTTGCGGGCAGTTGGATGAAATGAAAACAAACGCAGCCATGTTCCTGAGCAAACATTGCCCACATAGCGCGGTTCCTGTGAAAACAATAAAAATAATCCAATTTGGCTCCACAGGGTTCCCGTTCCCCCCGGCTGTTGTTAGTGTCTTGACAACGAGGGGAAGCAAACTGGATCCCCTGCCAACATGGAATTGTGTCCTGTTCCCGAGGAGGACCGGGTCTCTCTCATCCACAGTTTCCAAATCCCATCTCTTATTAGAGATATTTATCCTCCCTGCTCAGATCCCTGGCAGGGAAACCCAGTATTCTTTCCCTGTTTTCACTAGTACAAGAAATAGGTGCTCTGAGTAGATGTGTTGAGATGAAATCGGATCCGAAAGAAGCAGAAGCTGCCAACCAACAAGCCACAGGGGCAAAAAACCTTTTAAAATGTGGCTTCTGCCTCCCAGGTTGCCTCACCCACATGGAGCAGTTGCCAGTCAAATGCAGCTGCTCAACAACAGGGTTTTATTAACCAGGAATTGAGCAGGAAAACGAAAGTCCTCACAGCCATAAGTGGCAGTTATCTGACCCCAGTCACCGTTTAGTCCCAAAGTCCCAAACACATGTCCAAGATGGCACCCTTTGTCCCTCCAAACCTCAGAGGCCAGTCTTTCTCTGGCACCTTCTCTTTGCTTCTTCTCTAGTGTTCTGAGCTGCTCCGCTTCTTCAAGGGGCTTCAAACTTCTTCCACAATGGCTGATGCACAGATCAGCTTTTCCAAATCCCTGGCCATCTCCAGGTACCAGCTCACTGTGCCACCTTGCTGTGGTGCCACATTCTCCACATCGGTCACTCTTCTGCCAGTCACCATGGCTCCTCACCACCTCCAGCTCACTCTTCAGGGGGCTTCCCCTGGCCAGGCCATGTGGGTCTGTTCTCTCAGTCCACCATTCTTGTCTCCTTCCTTTTCCTTTTTTTCCCCTTTCCTCCCTCCTTCCTTTTATCTCCACCTTCTCTTCCTGCTTCCTATTTTCTCTCACAGTTCTTTCAGACTCCGTCCATCAGGGTATTTTGGCACTTATTTAGTTTTCAACTGTGTCACTCACAACCCTGTACCAGATCCACCAGATCTGCTTCAGTTTATCTTTTTGTTAACTCATGAAAAGACTTTGCCAGAAACAATGGCAGAGGCCAAAGCTGAACATAGGATGGCCTCTGTAGCCAGCATTCTAGTGAGTACTTCTCAAATAGACAGGTGCCTTCCCACAGGTTGGAACTGGTGAACCCTAGTCTCCCCTGTCAGTCGTCCAGCCAGTACAATAGAGAAAGACTGGACAAAGAGCTCAAGAGATCTCATTTCAGGGAGGGTGGCATGAGTGTTGAACAGGGGCATGGCTTCCCTTCCTTCCCCAAAGTAGGGACTAGGGAAGCCCCCAAAAGAGTTATTTGTAAGGATTGTAGTACCGACAAGAAGGGGTCACTGGCATTTTATGTCTCAGGTGGATATTAGTTTAGCTGGACATTGGCACACTGGATGAATGCCCTCTCCTCTGCCATCTTGAGCAAGTGGAAGAAACGTGGGGAGTAGTAAGGTAAGAAGAAGGGAGACAGGGCAGCTCTCCACATTCTGAAGCACCTGGGGAGTCTCAAGGATGCAGAGGAAGAGGCTGGGATTTGATCTGCATTGTCAGAGTGTCACTTGGGAGGCCGGTTTGCTGCCCAGGGTCTTCTAGCAACAAATGGCACTGATGGACGAACTGACCATCCACCTGTCCACGACAACACTCAGTCCTCTGGTGTTGAAAGCTGGAAGTGGAGGAAGTGGTCAAGCTGGAGACAAAGCTTTCATGTCATGAGACTAGGCATGGAGACTAGTCATAGAGTCTAGCGATGGAGAGTAGCCAAGAGACTAAGCATGGTGACCAGCCATAGAGAGGGCTGCTAGCAATCGCTTGTTCTGTCTCCACCAAGCAGGAGTGTATTGCAATTTAGTCTAGACATTCACCTCCTAGAGTGACCATCAGCCTCGTCACGTTTGCCCTTACTTCAATACAAGACACATGTGGGGTCTCCATGCCACTTACACACGTGACTAACTGCCTGCAAAATCAGGGACTCCCACCATCTGCTCAGCTTGATGACTCACCAGAATGACTCTCAGAATTCAATGGAGCCCTGCACTTAGGGCAGCAGGTTTGTCACAAAAGATCTGAAAAGCGTGAGGTCTGGCAGGAACCCAGTGCAGCCATGTTCCTTCCATAGTGAGCAGGACACACCATTCTCCCAGTACTTCAGTGTTTACACCAACCAGCGAGTGTGACTGGGCAGTTGATTAAATCATCACTCTCATGAGTTTATCCAGGATCCAGCTTTGCCGCCCTCCATGGAGATGAGACTGGCCAAAAGTTCCAATTCTTCATTATATGACCAATCTTTCTGGTAAACAGATTCCATCATCAAACTTATCAAGGTAAACCCAAGACAAGAAGATTTATTAGCACGTTGGATATCCCCAGTGTTTTCACAGGCCTTTGTGTCAGGATTGGGGGACAAAGATCACCTGCACCCCTAATTTTATCTCACCAGTGATGACCAAAGAAGCAGTTATAACCAGCAGCGATTGTGACCTCACCTAGTTAACTAGCAAGGCATTTAAGAAAACTTCCCTGCTCCCAAACCAGAGCGAAAACCTAGACAAGGAAAGAATGGATGAATGTATGTATGTATGTATGTATGTATGTATGTATGTATGTATGTATGTAAAGAGAAGGCAAAACATGCTTCTCTACGCTCAAGCTAGAAAATTAAACTAGATTGGAAAGGGAAAGAGCCACACATCAGAGAGACTGACATTTTAAACTGAATCAAACTAAATTTTCATAACTGAGAAAAACTCAAAAGTTCAGAATTTTCCCAAGATACCATCAAATGATGAACCAGAAGGAGCATGGGTGAAAGTGGGGACTTTCACATAGAAAAATGAAATTTCTTCCTATTTGAATCAAAGCAAACTTAACAGTCATTTCTAGCTATAGGATGACTAATATGAAAAAAAAATGGAAAATACCAAGTGTTGACAAGGATGTAGAGACACCAAAGCTCATTTACTTCTGAAGGAATTCGTTATGCAATCTCTTCAAAAAAATGTTTGGCAGCATATCTATTAAAGCTAAATATAAGCTTATTGTGTATGACACAACCGTCCCACCCATTGCAATGTACCGAACAGAAGTTAATGCATATGTTTTTCAGAAGATAAGTATTATAATGTACATAGCAACACTTTGTACAATAACCCCAAACTGAAGATGACTCCAATAGCCATCACAGCAAAATGGATGAAAAACAAGTTGTGGAATGTTCATCAGTGGAACACTAGACAACATTGCGAGCAAAGAATCTAGAACTACATGGGACTGTGTAGGTGAAGCTCATGAACAATATTGAAACAACCCAGTCACAAGAGGGCCTATGACAGGAAACATGGAGCTGGTGGAATCAAGGTAATGACCTATCGAAATGGAGTTAGAACAAGACCTACTGGCTGTGTTGTAGGTTGGTCTAGGAGCTGCTTGCATGAGTGAGTTCTGTTGGAGAAAGTGGTTTGTATGCTTTATGTGTGTGTTACCCTCCAGAGAAAGTTGGGTTTTGTTTGCTTGTCAGCTAGACTTCCTTCCTCCACCCCCTCTTGTTTTCTTTAAAGCAAGAACTATTTATTCCTTCACAGAGTTGAAGATCAGATGTCTGAAATCAAGTTGTCAGTCTGGCCTCGCCCCCTTTGGAAGCCCCAAGGAAGACTCCATCTCTTGCCTCCTCCAGTTTCTGGTGGCTGCTGCATTCCTTGGCTTGTGGCCACATCAATCCTAATGCTGCATTTGTGGTCATTTTGCCTCCTCCGTGTTTGGGTCAGCTCTCTGCACCAGTCTTTTATAATGCCACTTGTAACTGCTTTTAAGGCTGAAAAAGGAAAGGGAAAATGGAAGGGGGGGGCCGGGGAAGTAAAAGGGATTACTGAAAAGACATTCTCAACTGAACAGAAAACAGGAACTCTGTGGGGACCCACACTGTTCAAGATGTCATCTGCTGACATCATCTCTTTCACAGGTGCATGGTCTTTATGTATACTTGACTCTTTCTTAATGTATCTCCACCTTTCCCCCTCACTCCTGATGGACCCATTTCTTTAGCATTCTGTAGCTCCAATTTTGTAGGCATTATGGTCTGGTTTCTCTATTTTCCATGCATCCAGAATCAGAATTTCTTGCAGGGCGTCCTGGATTAGGGTACAGCCTATCAAAGGCAGGGGCTAGGTGAGTCAGTTTTAGCTGGAAAAGAGAATATTGGGAAAGGCAGGCCCTATGGTCACGGCTGTGCCCCATCCTCCAATTCACCTCACCAGGTGATAACAGGTTTAAAGCTTACCTGTCAAGGGAGGAGATACACATGTGGATTATATATATTCAGTGAAGATTTTTTAATGTTGTGTACTAATCACCTGTTAGGAGACATACACGAACCTCTTGAAATTCTACATATCTTGATAAAAAGCAAAAAGCACAGGCAGATTTTGTTATGGATAATATTTTCAAGGTTGGTGGTATAGATATCAATTTTGAAAGATTGAGAATATATCTCCCTTTGGAGTGAGAGGCAGATTTGCTTACAGCCCAATGGAAAGATTCCAATTTCCTAGGATCATGATTCCTTGCCTGCCAAAACACCCACTACCTATGCAGGTAAACACTGGCCTTCCTGATGTCACCCCCATAGGATACAGGGGGCTCAGGGAACTTGTACAAGAAAATGGTGGCTCCCTCACTCTCCCTGGGCTAGCTAGTACACTCTAGCTGCAGGTAACGAAGTGTTTTATCTCTGAACTGTACATCTCATGTCCTTTGCCAGCACTTGTGACACTGGCCTGCTAGCTTCACAACTTGTAAATAAGACCAGGCTCAGGCTTCTCCTAGTTCTGGACATCCTCTTGCTTCCATGATTCTGAAAAATAATGCATCTGGGAATGCAGAATGCAGCTATTAATTCAAAATATAGATTCTACTGGAGTGGTGGTCGTACCTGTGAATTCACAAAATCGTTACCCATCCATCTTCTCTCTGTCCAGATAACCTACAGCGTTCCAGTTTTCTCTTTGCATCAGGTCCTTGAGTGTTGTATCATGGCGATGGCTTTCAGCAGATCGTCCCCAGCTGAGGCCACATAATCAGGTGCCATCCATCGCGGCACGCCTTCTGCTGCGACCTGTGTGCCTGCATTCAGTTCATCTCTCACCAGACTTGCAGAGCCTTCCTTCGAATCCCACTGATGGCTGCTCAGCCATGCATTTTATTGTTTTCTTCTTCATTAACATTTTATAATTTGTCTCTTTGTCAGCTTCATTTGCTGGCTCTGCTCTCCTCTAATTTATCAAACTTAAGCCACATTTAACCATGTCTCACATAGAACACGTTTCTCTTTCTCCAACTATCTGTGGAAAGGCTCATGGGATTCTTGCTCCAGATGAGTTTCATGCTGGTTGGGATGACTTGGACTGATCTTCATAAGCTGCCAGTTAATGTCTCCTGCGTTTCACATAACAACGTGGACGTCTTCCTGATCAGATTCAGCATCCAGTCATGTGTTCCACATCCTCGTGAAAGAACAGAGTTAACCTCACATGTCACATGACAGCTAGTGTGACACTGTACCAATGGGAAGAGTGGATGTATTCCCCCAAATCTCTTTTTCCTTGATAATCCCTTTCCCCCACATGAGTTCCTAGCAGTGTTTCCGATGATTTCTTAAGCGGTCTTGCTGGTTACTACAGTTATCGGTTACTCAATAAAGACAACATGATGACAATGGTGTCTTGGTTTGTCCTCACTCCACATGAATAGATGATTTAATTACACTTTATTTGACCTGGCCTAATGCTTTGAGGATAGCATTGCATTGAGCATTTTCTTAAGCTGAATCAAATAAACATAGTTCTGCTTTTTACCAGATTTTTCAAATAAGAGGCAAACAATCTAATTTCTGGGTTTTAGACCTGATGTGAACCCTGTATGTCTGTATTTGTAAAATTCTAAAGTACAGACTTAGAGGAAAGGTGACCTTCTCTGCTGCTCCAGTAGCATTCCCCCAATTTCTATTACACAAACCTCACCTATTTGAAAGTCTCCCCTTAGGACATTCGCTGAACAGCCGGGTGGGCCTAGGAGACCTGGCTGCCATACATGGGAGGGTGCGGGGGAGCAGAGTCTGAGCTGAACTCTGCAATCCTGCAGTCAATGTACTGGGCTAATTTATCCCCAAGAGCAACACTAAGTCCGGCGCTGGGGACCCAGATGGATGATGGTGCAGAGAGAAAGGTGGGGTTGCAGACTGTGGAGCTGAAGTCGGCTTAACCTGGTCTTCCCATTCATGCTGGGTGGTAGGAAACTGAGCCTCTGGGCTGCATGTCTGTCTCCATGGCAGCGACCCCGTGACCCTCCAGTGGAAGACAAGTTCATGGACACAAGCCAAAGTGGCTCTTGAGTTTGGGGTGCAACTGTATAGGCAGCTATTTCTCTACACAGTGACCCTGCCAATATTCTGTGTGGTTGCTCTGTGAGGGTCACCTTCAACAAAAGCAGCTTTCACTCTGCGAAAGTGTCACTCAGACATGTCAGGTCCCGTGATAGCACGCCATGTGGCAATGTGACCATACGCCTGAGTCGTGGGCGCAGGTTTCTTCCTCATATTTTTCTTGCTGCAGCTAGTCTGAGTTTCTGGGATTCAGCATCTCATAGTTTTTCTCTTTTTCCATCTACCTCTGCCTTGTAGAAGAACACGGTGAGATGTCTTGGAAGTCCTGCGGTGGCCCCACAGCTCAGTAAAGCCAGAATCTGTGGGTCTAAGTGACAGGAAGACAGAACCAGAGCACAGGGTGAAGTTGCCATGTCCCTGTAGGCATGGACGGTGCTTAATGACAGGACATCCTGATCCTATTCCTCAGCTGGTAACTTACCGGGCTGGGATCACTTTCTTAGGTAATCTTGCAATTCTGGACAACCGAGGACAACTCTGAGATGGATGGAGAGGGCTGAGGGTAAAAAACACCCCTGAGATGTGCCCAGGCTGAACATCACGCATGAGTCATCACAAAGTAACACATTTGCATGTCTTGGTGGAATAAAGAAAAATAACAAAGGAGCATCTTATTTCTCCACTGGGGTAAAGATACCTTTCAAAAATATTCCTACTAATTGGATTTAACCCACTTGAAGGAAGAATAAAAGTTAATCTGAGTAGCCTGGTGCAGTGGTGGGTGCCTGTAATCCCAGTGCTGGGAGACTGAGACCCAGGAGCCCTTGAGTCCGCAGGTTCGAATCTACCCTGGGAAACATAGCGAGACCTAGTCTCTAAAAGATAGCTGGGCATGGTGGTGTGCACCTGTAATCCCAGCTACCTGGGAGGCTGAGGTTAAGGATCACTTGAGTCCATGAGTTCGGGACTACCCCAGGGCAACATAGCGAGACCTGGTCCTAAAAATTAAAAAAAATAAATAAATAAAGTGCATTTGAATGATGACTGGATGGCTGAAGATGATATTTTCTTGAAGAAGGTTTTCAGAAACAGAAAAGGAATGATTGGGTGGTGTTCAGTCCATAGAGAGATCATGAACAAATACAAAAGTTTATAGTCATCGAAAGTAGATCCTTTTGTGGAAGATTAGCTGCAAGAATTAGTGACAATCCTCTCCAAGGATTGTAGAGTGAGCATGGTCTTTTTTCATGACTGGAGGTGCTGAGAAACATCTGAGTCACTGAAATGCCATTGCTAGGCGATTATAGCTGCCTGGAGCAGAGAACCAATAAATACTTAGTTGAATCAATGCAGAATGACGGAGCAAATAGATTTGTCATTGATTAAGGCAGCAAATCACAACAGCTGATCTCCTTAGGAACGAATGTTTCTGCACTTTTCAAACATATTTTGCTCTGACCCTAAGATTCTCAGTGAGAAAGGATATCAGAATGACCCGCCACTGAGCTTTGCACAATGGAGAGAAGAGACTGTTCCGAAGAAAACGGTGACGATCAAGTGAAACTTGAAGCTAGAAAAGACCAGGGAGGATGAGACCAGATAACTGTCCTTCGGGTGGTGCTGTTGCTGAGTCTTCTGGAAGAAGACTTTTTAACCAAATACTCCTTGGGAGCCTCCCAGGAGGCAGACCCAGGCAAGCAGTGGCATTGCTGGCTCTTTCTCAGTGCTGTGTCCTGAAGCCACATGCCAGCTTGTTCTAAGGCTGTAAGTAGTAACCCTGTGGCTGTGGCCTCCTCTTACTCTACAAACTAATTATAGGATACATGAGTGGCTGTCTTCAAAATTATAGCAAGACATACTGCATCGTTGTAGTCATTTTACTCAATTCCAAAAGTGATTTTGGGGTTCTCCCACTACCTCATCCCCCATGAAACATCATCTTAATTTCTTGTGCCCCTCCCTCCCCTTACTTTCCCTCCCCCTCTCTTGCTCTAAGCTTCAGTTCTGCGGACAGTTTAAACATTTTCCTGTCGTTTGGCTTCTTTGTTTTCCCTCTATCTCACCTAGAGGTGAAACCGTTTGCTATCTGTCTTTTCCTTTCTGGCTCTTTTTGCCTAACACGATTCCTTCTAGCTCCATCCATGTTATCACAAATGCATCCAACCTGTCCCTTTTTATGGCTGAATAATATTCCACCAGATGATTATTTATTTTCTTTCTCTTGAAGAACCTTGAGCATCAATGGCCCGTGTCTTCCTCAAGAAGGATGCAGTGCTCAGAGCTGTGTTCTTTGCTTCTGTTCTTCACTGTTGGTCTCACAGTCAAAGCTAAGGTCCACGTGATGGTTTGAAACAGGTCAGAAGGGGCTGCAGCTGACTGGAAAACTAACTTCTATCCAAAGGGACGTCAGACCTGAGCTCCTGTTCATGGCTGCTAGGCAACAATGATGGTAGGGGGTATGGGGGGAGGTAGAGGTCCCAGGAGGATTCCTCAAACCCCCAGACTAGAGCTTTCTACTTATCAAACCAGTACAAGAAATCTTGACTTTTGGGTCACTTTTCCTGATATCTGAATGTGGGTAAATCATGCAAAGTCATTGCAAATGCTTTCCAAGCACAATAAAAGTGCAGAATAGACTCAGCTGTGGCCCCTAAGCCTGCGATCTCCGCCTGAACATGCCCTTGCAATTTCTGCTGACACCTACACTCCACATTCTTTGTTTTCCTATGTTGCCATAAATTAGCTATCTAGTGTGAAGGAAATGAAATCTATTGTTACCATGGTCGCCGCCGAATTTCAATAATGAGGAGATGATTTGTATTTAAAGACCGTGAGCTTGAGTTCTCTAAGTTAAACACATATCAAATTCTACATTTTTAGGAAAAGCAAGGTGCTCTGCTTTTATCCTCCCCAGCATCAAATCAGCCCTAGAAACAGTTCTGGTTAAAGTGAGTCAGAAACCCTATCTGTAAGATTTTCTCTTTCATTTTAAATCCTGTGTGCTTCCATAGGAAATGCAATATATTCATTTCTAGTTCATTTCTATTAAATCATCAACATCTTGTTTTCTGTAGCCCTTTTGATATCTAAGATACTTTTGGAAATCATTCAAAACATGTTCTAATCCTATTCCCCCTGTAGTCACATTTTGACCAGTATAAACAACTTCAAACACCAGCCGATTCTGCCTCTAGGCCAGAGCCCAAAATGTGCAGATTCAGTGAATTCTACATGGAAAGAAATGAATGGGTCTTTCCCTCATTACTGCTATCTTAATTCCATCCCATGAAATGATGAAACAAACTCATCAAACAAAGTCTTCATATTTGCAATTGCAAAGCTGGAGCCTCTCTATCTTAGATATGACTCTGAGTTGAGGTCAAACCCTTGGATTCTTAAAATAACACAAACCTGGTCATGCAGCTTGAAGGTCCTTGCCGTTGCTGTGAAGGCACATATAACAAGGGCTGAAAAGGTGTGTCAGATGGGAAAAGAATATATATTTATGAGACGATTCTTCATGCACAGAGGACTTCCACTGCTTTTTATTTCCATCAAGCAGACAGACTCAATCTTTGAGAGATGGAGCCATCGCCACCTTACCAGGAACTGTTACTTACAAGACAATTTTGACCAATATCACTTGTAAGTTGAATGTAGACTCTCTTTCCTCCCAACAGGAAATTCAGATCTGCAAGGCTGTAGGCAGAGAACACATGTACACTCTTGGGAACGAACAATGATAAAATGACCCCAAACAGGATGATTCCTTGCTACTTCCTGGAACCTATTTCTCAAATCCCCAAACTAGCAGTTCTCTGAATTTATGATTCACAAAAGTGTTCAAGGGGTTCAGACCACTCACCCAGCTCCACGAAAAAGCGTGGAAGGGAGGGATTTCAAAGATGTGCACAAGTGGGTCAGCCAAGGTTCATCTCCTGAGATCTTCCAGATATTGACTGGGAGGTCATGGGAGGGGATGCTTGTTTCTCTAGACACAGGGTAGATTTGCTAAAACACTTTTAAGTCTGTGGCTAGACTGAGATAAGCTAGTCTGCTGTGGATGGGCTTGTTCAGATGTAGCTTGTCTCATTTACCCAGAGGCCCCCAAGCAAGCAGGAGGGGAAGTGGGAGGGATGCCAGGAAGTTCTAAATCAAAGGGACTTTCCCAGGCTACAGAAGCAATAATCAGGTGAAGCCATGTCTTTTGAAGGGGGGGAGGGGGTGGCCCAGCTCGGCATGCAGCTGAGAGCTTCCTGGGAGACAGGGGCTGCTCTGAGCCCACAACCAACCCTGTCTCCAGGGGAGAAGGCTCTGGAGAGCAGCGAGTGATGTAAACCTGTCCTGCTCCCCAATGCAATCACACTTCTTTCCTTTGGTTTTAATGGTGCCCCATCTGCCTGCAAAGACCATCAGAAAAGAAGTAAATGCAAACTTGGCTTGTGTATAAACACACTTTGGCATGAGTACTGTTTTCTTCACACCTATCCATCGCCTATTCTCAGCACATGCATCATATGTACAGGGAAACAGCACCTATGTTTGCCCATCTCTCTTCTAGGGTCTGCTTTCTGCAGACCTTCCCGAAGTCAGAGGCACACATGTTTCTTGGAAGAGAATTAAAATTGTGAAAGAAAGAAGAGGGAGGGATAAAAATATGTAATGTTTCTCTTTTACAATTCCCAAATAGGTTCTTTTCCCTTTTTGTTAATTTGAGGCATCACACACCGATGCTAAGTGCATTGTCTCAAGTATCCGATTCTGTAGATTTGCACAAATATATAATGTGCCTGTCGCCACCACCCAGACCAAGATGTAAACATTCCCACAAATTCCAGAAGCTTCCCTTGGCCCCCTCCCAGTCAACACCCCATCATGAGACAGCTTCTGTAGTAACGTCTATGCCCACAGTTACTTATGTTCTCCTGAACTTCATATAAACACCATCTCCATGTCTAGGCTGGTTTTGTTGTTTTCTTTTATTCACTATAATGTCTCTGTGATCACACCATAGTTCGTAGAGCAGTAGCTCATTCTTTTTATGACTATGTAGTATTTCATTGTATGTATATTTTTTGAGATTAGGTCTCGCTATTTTTGTCATAGTATATTTTTATATTACAATTTACTTATCCACCTTATTGTTGATGGATGATTGATTTCTTTCCAGTTCTGACTATTTGAATAAGGCTTCTGTGGGTATTCTTGTGTTTTTGTTGGATGTACACACTTATTTCTCTTGGGCATCTATCTAGGAAAACAGTGTCTGTTTATTTTAAATAAATAGTGCCAAGTAGTTTTTAAAACAATTGCCCCATTTTATACTCTCAGCAATATATGAGAGTTCTACTTGCTTACAACCTTACCAATATTTGGTTTTTCCATCTTTGGGGAAAAATTTAATTCTGGCAGTTGTGTGATGGTATTTATTTGTGATTTGATTTTATGTTATCCTGATGACTAATAATGTTGAGTCCTTTTCCATGAGGTTATTGGTCCATAATCTCATTTGTGTAATGCTTACTTAATATCTCTCTGTGTCTGTCTCTGTTTGTCTCTCTCTGTCTCTCTCTCCATCTCTCTCACTGTCTCCTGTTCTTTGACTCTCCCTTACTGAGTCATTTTATATATATATATATATATATATACATATATACATATATATACTGAATGTTGACATTTTGTCAGACATGTATGTATTATAAATATCTTCTGAGCTAAGTGTTCTTTTCTACTTTTCAATGGTACCTTTTGAAAAATGTAATCCCTTAATTTTAATGAAGTTCAATTTACTAGTTTTTGGGGCTTATTCCTTTTTGTGTTCCGACTTTTAAAAAAGCATTATCTGTCCCTGAGTATAGATACTCAGATATCTGAGTATCTATGCATACTCACCTATGTTTTCTTTCAGGGTCCGTATTAACTTATTTCACAATTTAGTGTCTATGCTGAACTAATATTCAAGTGTAGCTTGAGATGGGGGTCAAGGTTAAATTCTTTTCATAGAAGTATCCATTTGTTCATATATATTTATGAAAAAGGTCATTCATTACTCATTGAATTCCACCTCTTTCACAAACCAAGGTCAACCTCCACATATGGGTGTGTTGCAGAAACTATTTCCAGAGAAACATTTGGGTTGTAGCTTTAGATTCCCCAAGTGAGTGCATGCAAATCCTTCCAGAAACAACTGTTTTGAAAGTCAATATTTGCTGTTGTTCTTAAAGCCAAGTGTGGGCACAAGAGGAAAAGCCATTGAGAACTAGAAGCAAAGCAGGGCCTGTATTGTCTGGGACTAGAAAAGAGCTGGGAGGATCCCCTGGATTGCTATATCCCTAGAGGCTTCACCAGCTGTGGGTAGAAGGAAGGAGAGGAGCTGACAGGGGTGTATCTGCTGAAGGTGGAAGTACCCAAACTACCACACAGGGAAGGAGGAATCAGCTTGAAGGGAGGTCAGCGTAAGCTGTGTGGGAGTCAGGGGCTAGATAATGATCACCATTTTAGGGACAAGATGACAAGCACACCACACGGTTGCAAAGCCACACAGGTAATACACTGTGTGAAGGCTTTCTCTCTACTATTTCGTGCAAATCACCCACATATTTATCATCCCCATTATGCACCAACATCCCAAACTTCAAGATATCCTCGGACTCCTCTTTATGTGAGTTGAGGTGTTTAAAAGCAATATGCATATATGCGTACATTAGCATACACACACAAATAGCATATAAGGCAATTTGGTGCCATTTAACCTGTCTCCATTTAACTATAGTCTCTGGTTCTGAAGAAGGGAATCATACTCATCATTAGGTATTTGACCAACTGGTGGGAGGAGAGCTATGAAGTGTTTGTTGATACAATGTCCCAGCCTTTCTAAGCTTGTTCCCCTCATCATGGGGCTAGGAATCCCAGGAAGTACATGTGCCATCTGAGTCCTGGTTCCAATGAGAGATATTGATAGAACATTTAGGTGCAGAAGAGAATCGGTCTCCTCTGGAAGTAGTACATAGACTTGTGAAACGATGTGAGCAAAGTTAGCAATGACCTTCAGGTGAATTCCTGTGAATTGCTTGGTTTTAAACTGCTAAAAGCACTCCATGCTTTCTTGAAAGAGGTGTGTGACTTTGGCCCCATTAATTTTACGGGTACATGGCTCCTTGCATTGTTCTCTTTATCGCTGAACATACTTCAAATGGTTTTCTGCCGAACCCTGATGACTAAATATTAACTCATTTAATTTCTACTGTAATCCCATTAGGACTAGTATTATTCCTTTGTAAAAGATGGACAAATTGGGCTAGGAGAAGTTAAATAATTTGCCGATGTCACAGCAGCTGGTGAAATGATGGAACAGGATTTGATTTAGGAGGTTTTCCTGGAAGAAAATTCCTTTTAGGAAATAAACTGGTCCCATCCATGACTTAACTTGCAGCAGTTTAACTTTATACATCGGAGGAGTACAAACCTTGGAATGTTTCCTGTGGAATCACAGGAATGGCTGTGATTGGTTTGTTCATGTGAATCTTGCTGTCCATGGCCATTTTTGTCATCATTTCATCTATTCCAGGAGAGATACTGATGTACTAGATCGCTGAAAATTGACTAGAGTTTGTTAGAGTAAAAAGAGTATGGAATTTAAAGTCAAAAAATCTTAAACTTAAGCTTTCACTCTGTACTTAGAAACTCCTTAGAGAATAATTAAAACTCTCTTAGCTGCTCAACTAGGTGTTTCAAAGACCTCTGCTTTGGGTTATTTCATAGACTTTAGGGAAATAGTAAATGTAAAATTATAGGATTTAAGAAATATCATCTAATCTTAATAAGCACCTTAGAAATAACAGAATTTCAGTTGTGTTTAGATCACTACTGTGGCGTGAATGAGTTCTCAGTAAGACAAATCGTAACAACACTTCCAATAGGTCAAGCCTTTCTAAGTTCTTGACACATATGTAGTCATGCAGTGCCCAATATAGTCCTATGAGACAAGTGATTTTATTCTCCCCTCTAAACAGATAAAGAGAATGAGATGCAGGGAAACCAAATAGTTCCATTTCACACTGCTTCTAAAACTGCCGAGGCAGGATTTGAACCCAGGCTGGCTACAGAGTCTGTGATTTTAGCCTCTAAAAGAAATGTGGAAGTTGTGGGAGAATAAAATAATAAGAAGAGCTGGACTAGTTCAGCTGCCCCTTGTAAGGAGTCAGGCAAGAAAAAGTGAGGAAGCACGAAGGAGAGAGATTGAACTCAGCTAAAGAGGCTGGGACTGAATGTGAACATGAAACATTCAACGAGTTTATAGAGTCTTAGAAAGCTTTTTTATGGTGTAAAAGGATGGTTTACAACTTGTTGAACAAGGGGAGGAAGAAGTAGCTTAGGAAAAATCAGATTAGGCAAAACACCAGTTCCTGTGAACTACATGGGGGCAGGGGATTCATTCATGGACCTGCTGTTCCCTCTTAGGGGAGGTCTCTAAAGGCTAATGTTGGAGGAACGGAAATGCCACCCACTGGGAAGGGACCAGGCCATTCTGTCTTCAGTTTCCTGAAGCGGATAAGACAGTGAAATAAAGTTATCTTTGCTCACAGCCTGGGCCCTGGTTGGTTACTGAGGCGGCTCCTAACAGCCCCCAATACATTTTCCCTCCACCAAGAAGCCCGAAGGCCACGGTCAGCTCCCAGGTGGCAAGCCATTCCTGACGTTGGAGTGGACTGAGACCATGGAAACAAGCTGTGAGCAGCTGTAGCCTCCCAAGTGTGGGCATCTGGATTGGAGCCACCAAGCCTGGCCTAGGTACAACCCACAAGCATGTGTTCAGATTCTGCAAAGTGCTCTCAGGCCCAGTCAGCTACGACTGGCCGCCTGAGCCAGCAGTAAGCAAGATCCCAAGATAGACGTTGCAACAGCTGCACCTGGTGATATCAGCTGCACGCTCAGCGCCATCTTAGTGACCATGCTGGCTAGAAACATCGCCTCATATGCCCAAGATGTACGATGTTCCCTGCAACACTGGAGATGGGGAGTTGTCACTGTAGATCTTTGGTTGGCATCATCTCAGCTAAGGGAGATGGTAGCTTCCTTCACACTTTATGCTGCGGCCACTCTGTCTACCTGCATCTATTTCAGCTTCTTTCCTCCCTTCAGAAGAGTCCTAAGAGAAATGGGGCACTTCCAAACCAGTACTAAGAGGAAAAAAGCAACTTTTAAAAAATAAATCGTCTTTCAGTACTTTGAAAATTATTCGCACAGTGGTAGTTGACATTCCAAAGTAGAATGGAGACTAAAACAGACCTGTCTGGAGACAGAATTTGAGCAAAGAAAAAAAAAAAAAAAGAGTGAACTTGACTTTAGGCTATAGGCTATGTGTTAGGTGGAGTGATGGTGACCAGCTAGGTATGTAGCTCAGAGAGTTGTATACACAAGTCAAGAATGATCACACTGTCAGTACGAAGTGTAACATCATTTTTGCACAGGGGAAAATTGAAAACATAGTTGAAGATTCAATTTAAAAGGTCAGATTGTTGTTGGCAAAGAAAAAAACAAACAAGCAAACAAAACCCCACAAAATCAAAACCGCCTGGGTGACTTTTCCTAGAGACCTAGAAATTCTAGAAAAGCTTTCTTTGGGATGGAGACTGGGGAGAGAAGGAACTGGAGGCAAAGGTGGCACTTCAAGATGTCAGCCTAAAATCTTCTGCTCTCCTGTTCATTCTATTTCTCCATAGCTGAGGAACGTCTAATTCAGAGTCTTTAGGAAATCACTCAAAGACGTGTTGTATCAGTTGACGTATTGCATTGCTCACTCTCTGGCCTCTGAAATTATTTGCACTAAGCAAAAATCCCACATGTGGGTGTTTTCTCATTGTTTCCAACTTTAAATTTTTTCTTCATGATCTCAATGAAAATATGCACCTTCTGTTTCCAAAATACTATCTGAGCCCATGCCCGAGATGGATGAGCAGTCAGTCAGTGGACTTCTGAAGTCAATGAGCACCAGGGTCTCGGCTGACTGGCATTAGAGACTGTGCAATGAGTAAATGCTGTGGGATGTGCTGGCTGTCAGCCCCTCTTTCCTGCCCCCATCACACCCCCCCTCAACTCTATGTTAATTTAATTAACATAGGTGAGGCTGCTGATATCTGGAGGGTGAAGCAGTAGGCAGTGTGTGTCTGGGGAGGGACACAGTAGGTCCCTCAAGGGAGAAGTCACCATGTGAAATAAATAGATCAACTAGGCCCAGCTGGGCAGATCCAGCAGCAGAGGCTGCTTGATTGCAGAGGGGGCAGATGTTCGGGACTTGCCACATGGGACAGCTTCCTCCTGACTCCAGTGCTCTGGAGGCATTTGTCTGTTCTTGGGAGCAGGGGCAATAAACCCGGCTGTATTCTGTTAGGAGCCGCATGTGGAATGAAGAAGAAATTGAGACAGAAGAGATGGACAGCGATCTATGAGGCCAGCCCACAGCGCGGGGGTCCTGGGAAGCATGTCCAGGTCCAACTTTAATGAAGCTGTGAAGAACCTTCTATACCCCAGCCAGGAAATGTCACAATGATGTCATGAGGAAGGAGCAAAGCATAGGTGACACGCAGCAGGGAGGATGCAGGGATGCATGATAATAGGAGGATTTACCTTTGGGGGCAACAGTCATTTACTAATAGGTCCTATGTCTCTTGGGACATTCCAAAGAGGTCAGGAAGTTGGGTGCCAGGTGAGAGATGTGCTGTTACCCACCCTCTAGTGTGCCAGAGGAGGCTGGAGAGATAGGAGGTGTTCCTCTTACCTGAAGCTCCATCTCTTCACCTGCTTCCACATTCCACAATATTCTATGGTCCAAGGAACCTTGCTGGTGGATCCCACTTCCCCCACCCCCATCATCTGCAGGGGACCAGCAGCTGTGCATGTTTTCCTTTCTAAGTTATAGGCCATTGGGGCCTGTCAAATTCCCTCGGTGACTGCCAGAGCTGGTGGCCGGGGTGTGCTATCTGAGCCTTGGCCTGACACAGGGTCCCTAGGAAAGGCCAGGTCAGAATGTGGCTTTCATAGGAAGGTCTGCAGGTGGCTGCAGCTGCCAGTCACCTGGATCAAGGCAGGGGGGATGGAGATCAGGCACCGGACAGCAAGGGTCCTTGGCTTCTGCCACAGGGAGCATCTCCAGGCTGACGCACAGGCAGCTGTGGCTGTGCTTGGAGAGAGTCGTGTTATTTCAACACATAGCATGGAAGCACCTATGGAAACAGCCAGGGACTAGGGCTTTCTAACCTTTGGGGGCAGCAGTCACATTTATTCGGTTCATCTGCTTGGGCTGCAGATGCTGGGAGTCGAAATGACATGTGTGACCAGAGCAGAGCTGAGACATAGTTACTCTCCAGTCCCAGCTTCACAAACAAACACAGGGATGCAACGCAGGGCCTGGCAGCATCAGCCTGATGCCTTTGTGACTCATTTGAAGTAACCAAGGCTGCGCCTAAGACACCCGAACAGTTTGTCCTCTGGCGTTTTCACTTCCAGCCCACTTCTTGCCTCCCTCTAATCTTCATTCTGCTTTTAATTTGCTTAACAAATTAGCTCCTGTCATGTTGGTCTGACTTGGGAAACTGTGGGAATGCAGACTGCGCTCTGGGAAAATGCCAGATTCCTGGAGACCAGAGCAACTGGACCAGCTGGCCCCAGGGAGGTGGAGATCCTTGGAAGAGACAACATGTCCGTCTGACAGAGATGGAACAGGTACTTGGCTGTGCGGGGAGGATGTCTCCATGCTGGGAAGGAATGGGAGGACCTTTGTGCACAGCCGAAGACAAACCCAAATACAGTCAACAAGCTGTGCAGGCACTCTGGTGTTTCCTCACGTGCTGTGGTCTTGTCATTTGCTCACAAATTGATTCACCAACTGAAAATGGAACTGACAGAGTAATTGAATAGGCACCAAAATGCCTGGTGGGTGGGGTCCGAAAGAACCATGAGAGAAAATGAGAAGCAGGAAGAGCTAAAAAGAAGGAGCAAGAAAAAAAAAAAGAAAAAACAGCATAACAAGAAGACAAGAATGGTGGACTGAGAGAACAGGTGCACATGGCCTGGCCAGGAGAAGCCCCTTGAAGAGTGAGCTGGAGGTGGCAAGGAGTCATGGTGACCAGTAGAAGAGTAGATGATGTGGAGAATGTGGCATTGCAGCAAGGTAGCATCATGAGCTGATACCTGATGATGGCTAAGGATTTGTGCATCAGCAATTGTGGAAGAAGTTTGAAGAGCCTTGGAGAAGCGGAGCAGCATGGAACACTAGAGAAGAAGCAAAGAGAAGATGCTGGAGAAAGACTGGACTTTGCAGGGTGCCTGCCTCAAGCTTGGAGGGGCAAAGGGCACCATCTTGGACATGTGTCTTTGGGACCTTTGGGACAGAATGGTGACTGGGGTCAGATAACTGCCGCTTGTGGCTATGAGGAGTTTCATTTTCTCAGTTAATTTTCCTTGTAAATAAAACCCTGTTGTTGAGCTGCATTTGAGTGGCATCTGCTTCGCGTAGGGGATACGGACCTGTGGTTTGTTGGTTAGTGGCCTCTGCCTCTTTTTGACCCGGTATCAGAACCATTTTCTCTAGTGCAGCTGGTGTAGACATGCAGTGGAAGAATTTATTGACAATCCCTTGAAACCAGTTCCTATTCTTGGGATTCAGACTCTTTCGGCCTGCCAGCTCGTAGAAGGATCTGTTAGTTACTTTGGGGTCTGGCAAGGAGCAGGGACTGTCCTTGATCTTGGACAAAGAGGTCCTCAGGACAGGTGTTCAGTTGGAGTCTGCGTGAGGAGGCCAGTATGTGTCCTAGGATGCTTCCTTCAGTGGGAGTCACTCATCTGCTCCCACTGCCCATGACACCTGCAATGGCCTGAGTGACTGCAGTGTTTTGAGCACTATGCTGGGTATCCCACAAGCACTTGCCTTGTCACCCCTGGAGACGTCCTCTGCAGGGATTCAAGTTTCATGCTGTTGGTGGGGAAAGCAAAGCCAAGCTGACCATCCAGTCTGGGGTTCTCAACCCCCAGGATCTGCAGAGTTAACATATGTGCTCAAAGTTGGGGCACAGGCCCCACGTCACAGTGCGTTGGCTTTTCCACCAATATTGCACCATGTGTCTCGGTTCAAAATGACACTGCTGTGAAGCAGGGCTTTGGATCAGCAGAGGTCACATGATGGAAACATGCGTAGGAGACTTATGACACTGTCACCAGTGCTTTCTGCCAGGATGGGACAGAAGCGAGGGATGTTAGCACTCTGGAGCCATCTGTATTTGTGATGGCTGATTTTATGTGACCACCTGACTGGGCCATGGGTCTGATGTTCTGCCGGCCACTCTTGGGAGCATGTTTCTGGGTGAGATTGAATGTTACTTGGTAAGTAAGGGTTTGATAACAAAGATCCACCAAAAACTCACACAACTTAAGAAAAATAAAGCCAAAAGCCCAGTCAAAAAATGGGGGAAAGAATTTAAGTTATTTCTCCAAAGAAGGAATACAAATGACCAAGAGGCACATGAAAAAGTGCTCAACATTACTAATAATCAGGGAAATGCAAATCAAAACCACACTGAGATACCATTTTACACCAGTAAGAATGGACCACATCAAAAAAATGGACAACAACAAGTGCTGGCGTGGATGTGGAGAGAAAGGAACACTCTTATACTGCTAATGAGAGTGCAAACTGGTCCAGCCACTGTGGAAAAATGTGTGCAGGACCCTCAAACTACCGAAAATGGAACTATCATTTGATCCAGCAATCCTACTATGGGGAATCTACCCAAAGGACACCAAAACACTCATTCAAAAGAACACCTGTACACGTGTGTTTATTGCAGCACTATTCATCATAACCAGGATGTGGAAACAACCCAAATGCCCAAAAATGATGAATGGCTGGGAAAGCTGTAGTCCATGTATATAGTGGAATATTAGTCATCAATCAAAGAAGACAAACATGTCATTTGTAGCAATGTGGATGGAGCTAGATGGGATCATGTTAATAGAAATAAGCCATAAAAAATAAAAGAGAAATATGGAATGGTCTCACTTATATGAGGATTATAGGGAAAACAAACAAACAAATGTACAAAAAAACCTGAAACTGCCAACAGAACTGAAACATAGAGCAGAAGAGAAGGAGGAGGGTAAAATCAGGGGAAGGAATGGGCACAAGAGATTAAGATGGCTCACGGGTGATAAGGTGGTGGGAGAACCTTGGGGTATACAATGATGTAAATAGATATATATAGATATATATATGTTTATGTGCAATCAATAAAAAAATTTTTAAAAAGACATAAATGTCACTTGGTAGACTGAATAAAGTAGATTCTCCCCCCACCCCCAATATGCTGGGTGACCAGTAAGTCAAAGACACACCTAAATAAAACCAAAGAAGAAATTTCTTCTGCCTGACTCTTGAGCTGGGAAATTGGTATTTTCCTGTCTTTTGTTTAAAAAATAATCTCTTGGTTCTCAAGCTTGCTGGCTTAAGGATTCAGCTTGCACTGTCAGCTCTCCTGGGTCTCAAACTTGCAGACTGCAGATCTTAACCTCCATGATCCTGTGAGCAATTACTTATGCTAACTCGATCTATGGATCTGTCTATCTGTCTGTCTACCTGTCTACCTACATCTCCTCTTGGTTCTGTGTCTCTGAAGAATTCTGAATAATACCATAGCGATATCCTCTCTATCAATCTCTCTCCCCTCTCTTGTAAAGAGAATTATAATTTTTATGTAGAAATTCTTGTCGCTTATGTCCTTTAAATAAATGATTAAGACTGGCTCTTCTGGCCTTTTCTGACAATCAGATTCAGAGTAACTGGTGAGAGTTAAAGATGGCAGAGGCATTGAGAAGCATTGCATCAAGAGAAAGAGAGACAAGTACAAATGTGAGAAAATAAAGACTGCAGAAGGTTTCCATATTTTCCTTGTTTTTAAATCACACTGCATTCTATTGTCCCTTTCATGGTATTCAAAATATTCCTGTACAGAACTTGTGTACCTCGTGGGGACTGAACTGTGTGTTACTAGCTGCAACTCTATGTCAGGATGAGTCTATTAGGACCATGGTTTTATGAAAAGCTCCTTTTCTCTGTTATTTCAATTAAGTGATTTATTCAATTTCAAAAAGGGCTTGTCGGCAAACAACCATTTTGGTTCCCTCTTTTCATGAAAGGAAAGAAAGAGGGAGGAGGAATAGGGAAATGTAGATTTTGAATTTTGAATTACCTTAATCATGAGATTTTGAATTCCCTTAATGCCTGAAACAAGATGGTAGCACAACCAGCTTTAAATCAGCTTCTGGGAATGAATTAAACTCAATTCCCAAAAGCAACATTGTGTGTGATTTACGTTTTATACGTGGTTGTCATCATTGTTGTATAAAATCCTCCTTGTGAAAATTGAGGGAACAGTGACCCAATCATGTTCTTGTGTTCTGTGGTTCAGATGATAAATACTGTTTGCAAATGACTAGACTGGAGTGTCTGACAGAGGCACCATTGGTGACTGGGCTGGTCAGTTGTTTGTTCGGGGACTGTTCTGTCCATGGTCTGATGCCACATGCCCTCCTCCTGCACATGCCCGCTCCTCATAACAACCAGACACTGCCAAACACCCTGGGAGGTGCCAAAGTGAACCCAGCTGAGAACCGCTGATTACATTCTTGTCACTTAGTCTACAATGACAAGGGTATTCTCTTGGAGTGTGTTAAATTTGCCCAGTTTCATACTCTGTTTTACCAAGAACCACACATGGTTTTAAGCCTAGCAAGACTGAGAAGTTTAGTCAAAACTTCACAGAGCATCTCCTATGAATAAGACATTGTATCTTGCTCTGAGGATAAACTGATAAATAAAACAGACGTGATCACAGTCTCATTCACCATCTGTCCAGCTCAGCTTGATATATCATATGACGGTTCTCACACATGTCTACACAATTATATCATCTGTAACCAAAAACGATACCGAGCTATGTTTATTAATATGCATTAGTATCAAGTAAAAAAAGCATAGAACAAAAGTATATATCATAGAGTATGATGTTAGTTTTACAGAGACAAATTAAGTCATATACATGTAGCAATCTATTAGAATATTTGAACAAGAAAATGCTTTATTGAACAAACAAAAGGACAAGAGAAAATAAAAACCAACAAACTAACAGCATAACTGAAGACTGAAGCATAGAGCAAGGGAGAGGGAGGGAGGGTGAAATTGGGGGCACAAGAGATCAAGATGATGGTTCATAGGGGACAAGGTGGGAGAACATCAGGCATACAAAAATGTAATTGGACATGTATACACACATTCACACATATACACACATACATATATGCTCAACCAATTAAAAGACAAAAACAAGAAGATTTTACCATCTTTTGGGAAAAGGGAGTATGAGTGGTTTTTTTTTTTACAAGGAGCACACATTCGTTTTTATAATTAAAAAGACAACACTTCTTTTTCAACTGTGCCAAAGGTGACCTTAACAGTTGCACCTGCTCAGACTCAAAGTCTGTCCTGGGAATAGGAGGTTCAAGATTCATAAACTATGTTCACGCTATGCCTCTTGGAGCCAAAATTCATCCACTTCCTCACCCAGGGATCAGGATGAGCTGGAAGTATAGACCTGATCTTGTTACCATACCTGTTTGGGGGCCCTTCAATTCTCCAGGGGTTGGGGAGGGGGCTGCTATGTCATTGTTAGGACGATAGCTGAGCCAGCTAATGATCTGCCAGTCCCGTTTCCTCTTGCTCCTTCTCGATTGTTCTTCATGATTTGCTGTGGTCCTGTGACGAAGGAAATGTGAGCATGAGTGGCATGCGAGTCTCCAGGCCTGGTCCCTATCGGAAACAGACTGACCCAAGTAACTCCATTTTGTTTAAAACCTCCATTTGGAGATGAGTGTCCTCTCCCTGCCCTCAGTGGAAAGGACCCACCATGGCTGGCTGGTCCCACAGCCTGTTTCTGCCTCTCCTTATTTCTGGTTGTTCCTGACAACAACCTGCTGGATGTCCTCCTGATGGATGATGGACGCCAGCATTATTGAAAACCCACAGTTATGGGAACATGTCCCACCATTACTGGAACTGGGACTGTGTTTTGTGGTTATGGAAACGTGTCCTATACCTACTTGCTTGCTTCACAATGGGGGGTGGTGTTGCCCTATAAAAGGCTGTCACAGAGACTGTTTGGGTCTCTCTTGCCAAGCTGGCTTGGGGATCCTGGTGCACCAGTAATAAACCTGCAGCTTTGAACTTCAGTCGGAGTCCTTGTGTCTTGTTGAGTGACCCATGAATCACAACAGTCCCCCAACTCCCCCACCCACCCAAGATGCAACCTACTCTGCTCTCTCTCATCTCCCAGCTGAGCTGACACAGGTGACCCAGCAAGGCAGATGGTAGAGCCACCCTGGCCCCTGTGTCACACATCAAAGCAGAGCAGACTGCAAATAAGAAACAGAACTGGGACTCTATATAAACACCATAGTAAACCTTGATCACATTTCAGTGAAGATGCATTTGTTTGTCTAGAGTCTCTGCATTATGTTTTGAATGGAGTCTTGTTGGGATGTGAGGGCGAGGAAGCCAGAGATGAGGAAGCATGGGGACTGTCACCCTGCAGAGGAGGCCGATTGTGAATAAGCTGGATCACTGTGGTCTTGGGTCTGATGTGTGGGCTGGCTATTGCGCCCTGCCTGAAAACTAGCTGAGGAGCGTGAATTAAAAATCACCTGCCTTCTCTAGAAAGATGTTCTATGGTGGGGATTGGGGTTCATTGATTAGGTCAGCAAAGGGTTATTGAGCAACTCCCTCCAAAGCCCAGCCTTCTGGCCTCTGGAGTTTAACAGTTCATCCATTTGAAAGCACATGAGGGAAATCTTGGCCCTGGACTGGTCAGTCCAGATGTGACATTTTATTGTCCAACAAACTGACCAAAAATGTTAAAAAATTTCCAAAGACAAATCAACTGGTCTTATTATGCTGCCCAGAAGTACAAGTCCACACCCAGGAAAAAGGACACAGTTCCAGAAAAAGAGAGGACTAGTGGGACAAGTATGGACCAACAGCTTACAGTGCAGGAGGGGGTAAGGGGGAGAGGGGTAGTAAGGTGGGGGGATAGAGAGATAATATGGAAGGGAGGACCATACCCAAGGGAATCAATAACCATGCAAATGTGACCAATGTTTTATGAAAATTACAAAATTAAAAAAATAAAGTTTCCCAGGATCTGAGGTTATTGTTGCTTAAGAATTTTTATTGAAAAATTGAGCCCATCATCAGAAACTTCCATTTGAAATATCAAGTTTTGCAAAGAGTCATGTGTGACTTTAAGGATACTTGTGATACAGGGTGGTGACACAGTTGAAAATTGTACTGATGCCAAAATGCCCTGGTAGGCAGAGTCTGAAAGAACCAGGAGAGAAAATGGGCAGGGGGAAGACAAGGCATATAAAAAGGGAGGAGCTAGGAGAGAAAGAAAGGAAGGGAAAGAGAGACAAAAAAGGTGGACTGAGAGAACAGGCTCACGTGGTCTGGCCAGTGGAAGCCCCCTGGAAGAGAGAGTTGGTGGTAGCAAGGAACCATGTTAGCCAGCAGAAGAGTAGCCTGTGTGGAGAGTATGGTACCACAGCAAGGTGTCATAGTGAGCTGGTACCTGGAGATGACCAGGGATGTGGAAAGCTGATTTCTGCATTAGCAATTGTGGAAGAGTTTAAAGAGCCTTGGAGAAGTGGAGCAGCTCAGAATACTGGAGAAGAAGCAAAGAGTAGATGCTGGAGAAAGACTGAACTTTGCAGAGTGCCTTCCTCAGGCTTGGAAGGGCAAAGGGCACCATCTTGGACTGTGTCTTTGGGACCTTTGGGACTGAGAATGGTGACTGGGATAAGATAACTGGCCACTTGTGACTTTGAGGACTTTTTGTTTTCTTGGTTAATTTCCCTGTAAATAAAACCCTGTTGTTTAAACTGCTTTTGTCTGGCAACTGCTCCGCATGGTGATGTGGACCTGCGGCTTGTTGGTTAGCAGCTTCTTCCCATTTTGGACCAGATAACATCTGCACATGTCTTGGAAGTAACTGCCAGGAACAAAAGAAAAGTCGTCATTTATAAACGTTTTGGGTGGGTGTCTGATGCTCTTTTCCTGTCTTTGCACTAAAATGAAACCTTGACATTGAGTAACAATTCTTGGCCTACCACTCAAGTCCTTGTTTTTCACAGTTTCTTGTCTTGGCCTCCTGCTAGCAACACAACCTGGAAGACTTCTTAACAACCAGCACCTGGTTATGGTGGAGAAAATCAGCTGCTATTAGACTAAGAGAGAACTGAGTCATGTGGTCCCTGGTCCCAGTGACATCAGATTGTAAGGGGCAAAAGCCACCAACCAACAAGTCACAGCAAAAAAATCCTCTTAAAATGCGGCTTCTACCAGTCACGTTACCTTAGCTCCGTTCACCCATGCACAGCAGTTGCCACTCAAAAGCAGTTTAAACAACAGGGTTTATTAACAAGGGAGTTCAACAGAGAAAAGAAAAGGTCCTCAAAGCCACAAGTGGCAGTTTTCTTATCCCAGTCAGCACTTTCAGTCCCAAATGTGCCAAAGACACATGTCCAAGATGGTGCCCTTTGCCACTCCATACCTAAGGCAGGCACCCTGCAATGTCCAGTCTTTCTCCTGCATCTTCTCAGCATCTTCTCTCTCCAGTGTTCTGAGCTGCTCCACTTCTCCAAGTCTCTTCAAACTTCTTCTACAATTGCTGATGCACAAATCAGCTTTCCACATCCCTGGCCATCTCCAGGCACTAACTCACTATGCCACTTGCTGCCGTGCCACACTTTCACACCAGCTACTTTTCTGCCAGTCACCATGGCTCTTCACTACCTCCAGCTCACTCTTCCAGGGGTTTTCCCTGTCCAGGTCATGTGGGCCTGTTCTCTCAGTCCACCATTCTCATTTCTTTCTTCCCTTTACTTTTTTCCTCCTCGCTCTTTGCTTTTATGCCCCCACTTCCCACTTCCCATTTTCCCTCCTGCTTCTCTCAGACTCTGCCCACCAGGGCATTTTGGCACCAATACAGTTTTAACTGTCACTATTCTGGATCACCAGGAATGCAATTTAGTGTCAGGGTTAGGAGGGTTAGCGAAAGCTGGGGAGACCAGAGAAGAACCTGCCTGCATCAAGGGACCCTTTGTCAGAAATAGAGCACAAGGCCACCTACACATTGGCCAACAGCATGTGTCTCCTCAGATGAGGCACAGAGTCAACGTGGGTCACGTCACAAGAAGGACTCTAAAGATGAAGCCCCGATGGAGGGCACATCCCTTCTGGAGAAAAAGCAGAAGCAACGCTCCTGTGAGTCATGGCTTCTCCAGAAACCCCGCCCACAGACCCCTCAGCATCCTCTGGAGGCAGGCAGGGAGGCCTGGACCACCCCTGGACAATCGCAGTGCTGGCGGGTAAGTCTGGAAGCCCCGAGGCAACCCTCGGTGACCACAGCTCCTTTTATTGCCTGACAGAGACAATAATCCAGCCCGTTCTAGGAGCCTGTGGGGCTTAGCAGCTTCTGCGTGTAGGCCTGAGCGCTTGGATGAGAGAATGAAACTATTATTTCTGGCTGGGAATGTTCTCTTTAAAATTCCTGGCAATTACAGTGCCACCCTTGTAGACACAGACCACTGTGAGGTTCTGAGCTGGATCGTAAACTAGTCCCACCTAATAAACCTCCACATTCGGCATCTCCCTCCCTGAAGCATTTTCTTCTTACCCCAAGTCATTCTCTGCCCTGGCCGGGAGGGAGGACGCTGTGTGGCTCTTAGGTTGCAGGGAACTTTCTCAGGTCAACTGAAAGTGATCTGTCAGAGTCAACCATTTTCTAGTGCTTTCAGAACCAGCATCTTTAAATAGAAGTCCCTGGGCTGTGTCTTACACACACACACACACACACACACACACACACACACACACAACAAGGGCATTTTCCAGTCCTAGTCTCTCTCCCTTTCTTTCTCTCTCTGTCCCATAATATTCATGAGTTGAATTCCATCCATTGCAAGGAGTTTGTATGTATTTGTATATGTGCTGAAATCCTTTTGTCTATTAAAAATGGCTCATGGCATGAGAATCCAAGATGATTCATCATATAGCACAATCACAGTACTAGCTAACCCACATAGTAGATCAACAACTCAAGGCTATCCATTAAGATTGGTGCATCAGGCTGTGTGTGGTGGTACATGCCTGTAATCCAAGCACTGGGAGGCAAGAGGCCAGGGACCACTTGAGTTTGCAGGTTCGAGACTACCCTGGGCAACGTAGTGACACCTGGTCTCGGAAAAGAAGCCGTATGTGGTGGTGGGTGCCTGTAATCCCAGCTACCTGGGAGACTGAAGCTGGGGATCACTTGAGGGCCCGGGATCAGAACTACCCTGGGCAACATAATGAGACCTAGTCTTAAAAAAAAGAAAAAAGGATTGGTGCATCTCCGGGATGCCCTGCCAAGGTAGCATGTGGGAGGATCTCTGCCTTCCAGTCCTCTTCCCCTGAAGGGGGAGGGAGAGAGTACTTGACTGTACATGAAGGAGAAACAAAGTGAGGTTCACAAAGTTGCCTCAGAGTCACATTGTACCATGATGTTGGCAATGGGTCCCTTCTTCTGATCTCTTCACAAATACCAGTTTTGTCTGGGATCCCAAGTCTGGAAGATTTCAGAGAACCGAAGTCATCATCTTATTTCCCCAGAAGGTACCATTAAAGCAGCTGTAGTACAGTGACTCCCAACAGCACAGCAGAGATTAATGATTCAGAACTAGGGCAGAAGATAAAGACTGGATTCCCCAAGGTCATTGTTGACCAAATGACAGATAGGTTTGAGCTCATGTAGGCTGATCTTTGAAAACTCCAAGAAGTTACATGTGCGAAGGTGGAGTAAATGGAATGGTGGGTGTCTTTATTCATGAAAGGAAATGCAGAAGAGCCTGAAGACAAGCAGAAAAGGGGTCTCTTTCAGCCTTAATCCTCTGTGGTAGGGGAAGAGATTTGATTCTTGATGGCCAATACATGAGAGATGCATGCTGGAGTCACAACTGTTAAATGAAAGCAGAATATTCTACTAGTTGGTGCATTTTGTGGAAACCCCAAATTGCCTTAAAGGCGATGGTATTACATGTGGAAGTAAAGGATAAAGAGGCTCTTAGGATCTAGTAGAAACTAGACTTTTGAAAGGAAAATACTGTCACATTTGATAGGTTTGATGGCTATCATAGGACTGGCAACTATAGAAACCACAGCCAAGGATGATGCTACACCTTCCAGAGAGTGAAGCAAGGGAAAAGCCACTGATGAGGAGGAGATCTTTCTCCATAGGGAAGAGGTTCGAAGGGGCAATGGAATATAGTTCCCCCTGGGCTGTGAATTGTGGGTGTACTGAGCATTGGCACATACTGCCTAAATCAAGAGCTAATTCTTCTGCTGTGTTTCTGAAGGTTCAAGAACCAACACGCAGCAGACCTCCAAATAACCCAGCATCTGATGGGTGAAAGCCACGAAGAAAATGACTCTCCTACTTCCTCTCCATGGGGATGTCACTTGAGCGCTTTGTATATCCTGGCTTCCTCTGCACCATGAAAAGCTAACCAAGGAAGGTGTTCACCCACCTGGAAAAGAGGAACTCTCTCCACTTCATTCCCTCTTCCTAAGAAGAGATCTTCCTGTTGGGCAATCCAGGTTTGGCATCCACTGCTGGGCCTGTTTGGGCCTAGTTGTTGTCCTGCAAGCTTGGTGGCTGAAGACCACCACCCTTGGAGGTAGGTGGGCAGTCAGGGAGGGAGAGAGTCAAACAAAGCTGAGGATGTAAATGGCTGAACTGCTGCTTTATAATCCATCAGTGTCTACCCCAGCCCCTGATGAGAGCATGGGCTAGTTCAAACTTGGGCTCTTACTTGGATCAGGATGAAGTAACTGAAGGTCACCTCAAGGTTGGAAACCTGGTTCTTGTCTCTGTTTGTGTCCTAAGTGAGGTCCTTTGTCTGGATGTCAGTTTCTTCTGCCAAATGGAGACTTTATCTTAGGTTAGTTCTGTATAAATAGTTATGGCAAAACACAAACTTTCTTAATTGGCCATAGAAAATGATAATAAAAATAGAGAATTTTAAAAATTCAAATTGTTATTACCATTGACAAGAAGCCTGCTGGAATTAGAATGGTCTTTACTTTTACCAGAGTTACAGAAACTGATTTCTCAAACGAGATGTTCTGCTGGGATGATATTAATGTTCTGAATCCTACAAGGTAGATACAGCAAATTCATTATTAATTCAGAAATGAATTTTGGTTGGGAAACTGCATCAAAATTAAATTCACTCAGGGGTAGTTAATGATTAATAATAATGACAATAGTAATAGCAATAGCTATTTTTTCCCTAGCTAAAAATCACATTTTCTGTCTTCCAGTCACTGTGCTAAAACTTTACAGCATCCTTCCTATCACTCTTACAATAACACTAGAAAGTATATATTATTTTTATGTTTCATTTTACAGATAAAGAAGCTGAACTCTGGGTTAAACAGATCAGGCAGTAGCAAGGTGGTAGAACCAACAATCAGAGCCACTTCTTTTGCAGATATGAAAATCACTTGCATGAGTTCATCTCTGCCCCATAAATGAAGTTAAATAAAATGTGATGGAATAAATGAATTATAAAATTATATGCTATGATGTATATAAACAAATACATGCATGCACATATGTACATTGACCCATGTACAAAATGTGTCTTCTCACATGTCTGATATTCTATACTTCAGTTCACATGTCAGGAAGATAAAGGTGTACATGACTAAGTGTTTCAGTAGAACTCATTCCCTGGTTTCCAAGGCATGATAGCTTTTCAATCAGCGTCAGGCACGTGGGAGTTCCCTGCAAGTTTAAGTGCAACTATCTGAGGGCACAAAGTAAAGTTTTTATTGGCCTGAGTAGGGTGATTCAAACCTTGACTTTTTTTTTTTTTTTTTTTTTTTTTTTACTGTGTGGGCCATGTGGTTCAGGAGGTACCATTGTAGATTGTATGAGTTTGTGATGGCTCACATGTGCACACGTGTGTGTGTGCGTGCACGCATGGCCGGCATTTTCCAGAGTGGAACAAGAAGGATTAGCTTTCAGCATTTGGCTCACCCTAACCTATAGCAGATGGGCACTGGCTTTAAGCTCTCATAAACTTAGCCCCTGGAGACGTGTTACATGATTTATCCTCAACTTTGGAAGAGCTAAAGGATCAGGTAGGGAAAAAAGAAAACTCCAGAATAATGTGTTATTGACAGAGGAAGGCTGTCTTTCACAGGGGAGCCTGGTGGTGCAGCAGGACTGGGTTCGGGGGGTAATGTTAGGTCTGGATCGGGGGAGCCCTTTGAGCAGACAGCTCCTGACTTGATCCTCAGCTGCTGAGGGAGAACAAGTGAGAAAAGCCATCCTTCTCTACTCAGAGAACTTGAAAACATACTGAACCATGCTCATTTGAAGTTCTCCCAATATAACCATTTTATTTCATCCAGCTGTGAGGCCTGACTTTTGGCTAGAAAGGAGACCCAGAAAGAGAGGGAAGCCAGAACTGGAAAAATAAATCCCCGGGCTGCCTGTCAGTACCTGTTTTTAAGCTGGGGGTGTGAGAGCTGTAGCAAAGTCGCAATGGTGATTTAGCATAGAGCACCACCTCCTACTGCTTTAAATGAACCCCTTTCCTGTCCCCATGGCCAGCAGCTGGAAAAGCAAACGTCCTTCAAGCATCAATCACGACGCCCCCACACTCCACTCCCTTTTAATAAGATGCCATGAGCACAGCTCACTCCTCAGATACTCACCCATCCATGAAACACCTTCAAGGAGCTGCGTCAGGATCTGGGATTGCAAGCAACAGAGATTATTTCTAGCTAAATGAAATGATTTCTAACTAAATGAAGCATAAGGAATTTATTGGGAGGGGAGAGGACAGTTAACAGATTAAGAAGGCACATGGGAAACTCACTAGGGTGATGGACAGGAGTCCCAAGGGACTGGTGCTGGCACCTCCACCAAGATCAGGCCACGGAAGGGTCTAGAACTCTGAGTCCCACCATTGAGCCCCTCTTTGTGTTGCTGGTGGTGCCACAACCCATCACCAATTGATATCGGGTCAAAAAGGGCAGAAGCTGCCAAGTAGGAAACCAAAGGGGAAAAGAAAACCTTTTAAAATGTGGCTTCTGCCACCCCTCTTTCTTATCATATCCTTCTCACCTGCCTCTAGCAGTTGCCACTCAAATGCAGCTCAACAACAGGGTTTTATTAACTAGGGAAATTAACCAGGAAAACAAAATGCCCTTAAAGCCACAAGTGGCAGTTATCTGACCCCCAACCACCATTTTTAGTCCCAAAGGCCCCAAAGACACATGTTCAAGATGGCGTCCTTTGCAGGTGCAGGTACACACCTGAGGCAGGCACTCTGCAAAGTCCAGTCTTTTTCAAGAGTCTTCTCTTCGCTTCTCTCTCCAGTGTTCTGAGATGCTCTGCTTCTCCAAGGCTCTTCAAATTTCTTCCACAATCCCTGAAGCACAAATCAGCTTTCCCCATCTCTGGCCATCTCCAGGTACCAGCTCACTATGCCACCTTGCTGCACACTGGCTACTCTTCTGCTAGCCACCATGGCTTCTTGACACCTCCAGTTCACTCTTCCAGGGGCTTCCCCTGCCCAAACCACGTGGGCCTGTTCTCTCAATCTGCCATTCTCATCTCCTTCCTTTCCTTTTCTTTCTTTCTTCTACTATCCTTGCTCCCTCCTTTTATCTGCCTTTTGACAAATCTCCCTTCTTCTTCCTCGTCTTTCTCTCAGACCACACCCACCAGGGTATTTTGGCACCAATTCCATTTTTCAACTACATCAATACCCTATATCATGATTACCCAAACATCTCTGCCTCACTGCTTCAGATTGGAAGGCCTGGGTTGTGGCATCCAACCACTTGCATCAGGGTTGAGAGAATCTTTCTGAGTGGCTTGTCACCATTGTGAGGTGAGCCCTGCTCCCGACATAACTTGGAGGAGTTACATGCTGTGAAGACAAAATTATTAGATATTTAGGCAGGGCTTTCTCTGAAATTAAAATTCCTTTCTTGCAGAGAAGGATAAAGAATGAGGTGTTCCCAGTATACATGAGCCCAAAGCCCCATATGTGTGGTTTGCATAGTGGATTCTCCGAGAGTCTGGGATTTCTCTCTTGGGTTCAGGGAAGAGCTGGTTCTGAGGTTGTCCAGCAAAATTCACATGACCGTCTTTTGACACCCACAGTTACAGGCCTGGTGCTATTACATCCTTTGAAGTAAGAAACACAGCAAGACCTGAAATAGTAATGGTGTGTAGGTGAGGGTGCTGTATGCCATGGGTGCCTTGCAGGGTGCTGATCTGCATTAATGGGAGGTGGAGCTGACTCTGGCAAAATCTGGGACATCTGAAGTCAAAATCTAGATTCAGGGGAGAGACGGTAGGTTGGTTTTTAAAAAAGATGAAAAAGCTACACAATTTGATTTGGGCTTCAGGTGGTAGAAAAAAATATCCTGGAAAATGCAGTGTTGCATTGGTCATTCTATGGTTTAGGAGTTTGAACATATACCGCCTGTAGAGTTGAGAGCATCTTGAGTAGAAAAATGAAAGGGTTTGCAAATAAGAAGCTCTCTGGAACTTTCGGTTGGAATCCATGCAAATCTTTGCAACATGGAATGACTCCCAGGCTTCAGAAAATGCCAACCTAACAAAAGCAAAGCAAGCCAGAATGGATGTTGGAAGAGAGGGACACAGAATAGCACAAGGACTGTGACGCCCCCATCCTCCTACACCCTACTACATGCCCTCCCTGGAGCTGAGCGTGGCCTCTTAGTTCTTCAAGGAAAACAAGAGCATCATAAATTTATGGGTAGCAGGATTCAGACACCGGCTCTTATCTTTAGTTAAGACCCCCCCCTCTAAGATCGAGCAGACTAGTGCTAGTGGATACCTGGGTGTTCTCAGGCAGTTCAACAGATTCTGAGTCAGAAATGTCTCACTGGAAAGCTGCCCTGCCATGAGTGACAAGACCCCCAAGGCTTGGCCTTCCATGCATGGAGTGAAGGTCAAAAATCCTACAGTTTCCCCCACAACCGCTTACCTCTAGGAGAACTAGGTAACTATACACAAATTTTGATTGCTTACCTTACAATTTAGAGATGTGAGATGATATATGCTGCAGTCTCATGAAGGTATAATTTTTGAGTAAATATTTTTAATAAGATCCTTTAAATCTATTTCAGTGTTTGGGCTTAAATCACCTCTTAAAGCTGAATATAGATGATGAATGATAGTCATTCAAGCAGGTTTCTCCATTTTCCATAAGCCTAATGTTCCTACCTACAGGGTGTTAAGTTACAGGACATTTGCAGCGTTGCTTGGAGTTGGAATGCAATTTCATTTTATAGTTGGAGAAACATTTCATGTAGTAGATATGCTTCAAATAAATCTACAGAATGAATAGATGTTAGAAAAGCAGGAGAGGTTTACAAGGCAGGTGTGGAGGAATGGGGGGGAGGGGAGGTAAAGTCTAAATGGTTTGGAGATGTTTCTGAAGATAGGGGGCCAGGAAGTGGGGGTGGGGATTGCAAACGCAGTGAGACCGCACAAAATAAATGCCACCGACTAGATGGCTCAACAAGAACTTAAATTTAAAAAACAACAGCTAGTCCTTGCTCACAGCTCTAGAGTACATCTAGGATCATCTAAGATCAAGGCACTGGCAAATTCTGTGTTTGGAGAACACCCACTTCCTGGTCCCTAAAAGTTGATTTTTCACTACAACTTCACTTGGTGGAAGGAGTCAGGGAGCTCTTCGGGGATGTCTCCTCTTGAGGGGGCTTATTTAATTCATGAGGACTCCACCTCCTCCTAGTCACCGGTCAAAGGCCTCCCCCACAATTCCAAACACAGCGAGTCTTCGCATTTCAACACCCAGCTCTTGAAGGCACACCAACCGCCCACAGCTCAGACTGTGGGAGCCTGAGGCATCTCCTGACAGAGAAACCCTGAGAAAAGCTTGCACACTGGTGGGACTAAAGCAAAGCCCCAGCCACGAGGAGGACAAGGTCGCACCGTGTAGGTTGAAAATGTCACATCATGAAGTTCTCTCCCTGATATAGCGCTGCTGGACTCCCTGGAGAGCACGGTGTGGCAGCAGATAGGGGTGATAAAGTAAAGGGAAATATGGGCCTCTGGCAGTTCTGCTGTGAGGACGCTCCAACTGAGTGTGATAAAAAGTTGGATAGAAAGCCAGCGTAAAGCTCTGTGCTTGTGGCACCAAGGACATGATTTGGCCATTCTCTTGTGGGAGAAGCAGAGGAGCAGAAGTGGTCATTCATCCTCAAAATATTGGAGGGATACTCATGAGGAACTGGGCTTTCCTTGGACCATGGGAGAAAGCAGCAGTGCACTTGCTAATTTTGTTGATGTGTCCTCAGGTTCAGGAGACTTGAGTGGACATAGGTCATTGCCCCAAGGAACTCCACCTTCCTGCATCCTCTTCCCACTCTTCTCTTGTGGAATGTGGAAGCAGGTAAAGAGATGGAGCTTCAGACAAGAGGAACAACTCCTATCTCCCCTCTGGCACACTAGAGGGTGGGCAACAGGATGTCTTTCTCCTGTCACTCAGCTTCCTAACCTCGTTGGAATGTCCCAAGAGATGCAGGACCTATTAGTGATGGCTGTTGCCCCCACAAGTAAATCCTCCTGTTATCACGCATCCCCGAATCCTCCCTGGTGCAAGTCATGTATACTTTGGTCCTTCCTCATGACATCATTGTAACATTTCCTGGCTGGGATATAGAAGGGGCTTCACAACCTGGACATGCTTCCCAGGATCCCTGTTCTGTGGGCTGGCCTCACAGATCCCTATCAATCACTTCTGTCTCAATTTCTTCTTCATTCCACATGCGACTCCTAACATTCTCTCTCTTGTGTCAACAATTATCCCTCAAGGCAATTGTATTTGTCAGAATCACACACATCCAACTCTTAAATTAGCAATCCACAGACCATACATTTATTTCAACCAAGAACTCTTTGAGCTTCAAGACTGTGTTTTAACAATACCCTGAATAGCAGGGACAAATCGCACCCACCAAGAACTTTGCAGATGTTTTAATCCCACCTGTTATCCGTGTCTCATTTGGTCTATGTGAGGTAAGGACAGAGTAAGAAGTTGATGTCAGACCAAGCCTAAGCACCGCTGGGGAGCTGACAATCTCTCCATTGAGAGGTCTCCGGCTTCCACTAACAACTACCAGCTTCTAGCTGAGCAAGAGCTCCTCCCGTGAGCCAAGCCAATGTGGTTAGTTGAGATCTTATCAGTTCTCTGAAGGGAAGAAGTAAAATTCATGCAGCCTTCTGGAAAGAATCAGTATTTTGTCTTCTGCTTGGAGGCTTGATCTTTCTTGACAAGAGGACAGCCTTGATGAGCTGTTGTGAGGTTCTCATCGACCGGTTTTGTTTTGAATTGTATTTGTGAAGTTTGTTTGAAGATGTGTCTACCTGTCACAGTGACATATGCCAGTGCATATATGCGGAGGCAGCCTCTTTTAAGAGCTCCCTACCCTCCCCCAAAGGGCTCCAAAATGTTAGCATTAACCTCTGCTTCACACAGATGAAATCACTCTTCACAGTGTGCTTCTAGCTTCATTGCCAGTTGTTGGAGCCCTCCATTTTAACAGTAATGCCAGAAAAAGTGTCCGAAGAATATTATCCTTTCACCCGCAGAAGACTTCCCAGTCCTGTAGGTGTAGGTCTACCACTTGAAGTGAGTGGGGGTAGGCTCCAGGATTGCCAATGTCCCTTCCCCCAGTTTGATGCTGTTATCTGATGAGGATGGAGCTGTACCAGGTCACTTTAGAGGTCCCTTTGGCCAAAAAAGAAGGTACTGAATATCTCAGGAAGCCCAGAGCTTTGTCACCATCTGTGGTATAATCACAAAGTGAATGTCTCTGTGTGTCAATGAGTTGTGATTGGGGTTCTTTCGGAGGCTCTGGAGCTCTGTGACTTTAGCTTGCAGTCTCAGTTGCATGTCTTATTTGCTCAGTCACTCAGTAGATGTTTCTTTGAGTGTGATCTTAAGGGGCAACTCCTCTGCTGAGCATTTTGTATGTTATCCAAATTCTTCCCAACTGCTGAAGTGATTACCACTGATATCTCCTTGTTATGATTGAGAAAATGGAGGCTGAAGAAAGCCAGGAAAACAGTAGATGAGATGTCCCACTCTAGACAATCTGACTCCAGAGGCCAAGTTCTTGACATGGGGTGCCAAAAATGGATGAGACATGCCTTAAATAATGGAACACCTTTATCTATTCTCACCCATCTCTGGCACACTGGAGATGGTTCTGGGCAATTTTTTTTATCTGTAATGGCAGCCCTCTAGCCTCCTATAATGTCTCATCAGAGAGGCATTCCCCTGAAAGGTAAAGGTGTTTACCCCACAAGTGTTTTTCTGCTAGATAAGAATCCCTCGTCATCCTACCCCACATGCTACATGCCACAGGATCTTGGTTTTACCCTCCCTATTTCCACCTTATAGCCATTCTTTTACTAGGGTATTTAAGGGAGCTTAGAATCTCTAATAAATGACTCAACACATGTTCACTGAATCCTGGTCTATGACTCAAGTCCATCTCTGTCTTGGACCATCTCAATCTTTTCTATCCATTCTTCTTTTTCCCACCCACAGTTTGTAACACTTGACCATGACTCTGCACTAACTCCAGGAAACTCAAAGGTGACACAGGCTTGATCCCTACTCTCATGGACTCACCATTTAGAAAAGGAGGAAGACTTATAATATAAACACAGTGAAAAATAAGTATCATCTTAGAGGAATGTGCTGCTAAAATAGCATGAGAGGAAGGGGTATCTCAACTCTTCTTGAATGGGAGCATGGGATCGGAAGATCACTATCTGAGAAAGAATGACTATCTACGCTAAGATACAAACTTCAATGACCCTCAAGTTTTTTTCTAATAGAAAGATAAAATCATTATTAACAGACTCATCATAGATGTAGTGGAGCAAGTCAACCCTCATTGACAGAAGAGTTTAAATTCCTCAGAAACTTGTAAAGGAGGGAAATCTTTTTTTCAAGAGTTGAAGTATCGGATGCTAGAATTTGATAAGCTGTCTCAGATCATTTTGGCTGCTACAACAAATATACCTAGATGGAATGACTTATAAATATAAACAATAGTAATTTATTTCTTACAATTCTGGAGGCTGGGAAATAAAAATTAAGAGCTGGCAGATTCAATGTTTGGTGAAGACCACTTCTTGCTTCGTGAATGACAGTCTTGTTGCTATAAGCTCATGTAGCAAGAGGGCAGAGAACTCTGTAGGATCTTTTCTTAAGGCACAGTACTTACCTCACTATCATGGACTCATCACTCACTGAACACACTACATCCTAATATAATCAGTCTGGGAGTTAGGGTTTCAACATATGAATTTTGAAGGGCACAAATGTTTAGTTTATAACAAAAGAATGCAATTTCCATGTGCCTTTGGCTCCTTTGTGCCTTGGCAAGACTTAGCTGAAAGTCTTAACATTAACAAGGATTTCTCAAACTGGTAGGATTCATCCTATGTTTGCTAATCTTAGACCAGGAGAGATTCAGAGATGTGGCCTTTCTAGGCAATGTGTAGAAGAAAGTATATATATTTAGGTCAAAGCTGGCATTCCAGCATGTTCAGTTGTATCTATCAATTCCTGATGACCATGTCCAAAATGTCCATGGAAGAACAAACTCTGATTTCTGATTCCATAAATTTGCTCCTCTAGGGTCTAACCTATAAGGAGAGATGGCTTTGGTCAGCCAAACCATATACTTGTATGGGCTTGAAAAAAATTTTTTAGTGTAAAATAAGAGATTAACCCTCTCCATCAACTGTGTTAGAAAAGGTGGTGTGCAAATATTCAAGAATTCTTTCTGTAACCTTGCTTAAATTCACCAAAGTCATTAGCAAGATAAGACGATCACAGGCTAGGCACAGTGGCTTATCAACAGAGACTTGGAATAATACATAGAAAAGAGGTCTTTATACTTTTGTTTATTTTTCTATAAGTGCATATAAAAATTCTTACAGATTTATATATTCTTGTATTTGTATATACTTGGATACTTCTATAAAAATAGTATCCAAACAGCTCCTTCTATTCAAACCAATCATTTAAACTATCTCTTTGTCTCTTGATTGTCAAATGCATTGTTTCTGTTTAAATTTCCTATCAGTCGCCACAAGAAAAAAGTAGCAATGCTGTTATTACTGATGATGCTATGATGCTTCAGAAGCTGTTTGTATTGAAGCAACTGGAGGGAGAAAAAGAGGGAGGGATGCGGGGAGAAAGAGAGGAGAAAGGAATGAATGAATTCAGATACCTGCCCACTTCTGCAGTTCCTGGTCCCACTGGTTTAATGCCAGTGACATCTCCGCTCATAACATAGCATCACTTGTGCTGTGATCTGTAAGTGTTGGTTTCCAATGACATTCTCAAATATTGTTATTAGGCTTTGTTGATGATAAGCGCAGATGCAAGTCTTGTCCAGAATATGCTGGAAAATATGAACAATAATTCATGTTCTGGTCATACTAAGTTTACTGTTGGGAATTTTATTACATAAACATAGAACAACACATCTTCCAAGCAAGTCTTCTCTTGAACTCTCGCAGCTGTCAACTTTACCTTCATAGATTGTCATCTTTCTCAGTGGAGACCACAATTCTGCCTTCTGCACACATCCGTCATTGGAGAGGAAAGGTGAGGGGCATCGGGCAGCTGGAAGACCAATCTCATTCACACTATGAATGTCCACCTAACCCACCTCTACGGATTTAGACCCACCCACCAGGCATGAGGACATTCACTGGAAAGGTCTATTAGGACCATGCTACAGCGGCCTTGAGAGGCCTTATGGACACATGTGAGACTCCATTAGAGAATTATTGATGCGTGGCATAGAGCCTTTGGAGAGATGAGCTTGATAAGGGTACTGTGGTGAAACTGGGGGGGGCCGTGACCCCAGCTTAGTAATACCGTATTAGGGTGGTAGCCATCTTGGTGGGTGGAAACTTGGAGAAGAAAAGCCAAGGTTTCTAGGAAGAAGAGCAGAGAGAGGGGATCTGGGGGGGGGGGGCAGCTGGAAGGAGGACGCAGAAAGCTGGAGAAGAGAAAGAGCAGGGGAGCAGCAGAAAGGCTGGAGGCCTCAGAGCTGCCACTGCCATGTGCAGCAGCAGGCAGAGAAGGAGCGATGCTGTGGGCTTCCATCCCCAGCCGGGCCAGTGAGGAGCCCGGGGAAGCATGTTGGAGAAAGTTGCGACCTTCAGAGGCATGAATACCAGGAGCCCCAAAAGATTCAACAGCTCTGGGTCCTTTTCTTTCTGAAGCCAAAGTGTCTGCACCTACTGCCAGATACCTAATGCCAGATTAGCTCCCCTGGTCTCCAAACCCTCAAATTCTTGTCTCTCCTCCAGTCTCCGCATCTTTCTCTTTTATCCCCTTTCTCTTGCTCCCTCTCCATCATGAGTCCTGAAGATGGGATTGCTAGCCACACTCTCCCTGGGTGGTCTATTCCCCACCTGGACCTTGGAACAATAGCCACAGGGAGCTAGACTAGCATGTTCACCAAGCCTGCTTAAGACTTACAGCATCAAGATAAAAAAAGGAAGCAACCTTCCATCTGGTTTCAGCTCACGCTTAACATCTATGTTTTTCAGAAATATGTCTGTGTCTGATGCCCAAGTTTTATTAACAAATAGCACTGCCCATATTCAGGTCACAGCTTCAACACACAAGAGCAGGCAAGGTTGGTATGGCAGCACCATGTTGGAAGCCAAGGAGAGGAATCTTGTGCATGTCAGAGGGAAGCATGTACCCACCAGACCCCCTGTTGAGGATTAGTGCATGGAACAGATAGATTAAGTGTATCCCAAATTCATATATGGAAGTCTGAATTCTATAATAACCCTAATTTTCATTCTAGAGCTTCTGGCAAGATGGCAGGGCTTTAGATGACTTCAACTTGGCATCAGCCACATGTTGAGAAGAATGCCATAGTTTGGGCATCTTGGGGAGGCTAACCCACTTGGGTCACTTGGATACTGGTTCTCATTCTCACCAGATTTCTCCATAGGAACCCCTCCCCCTCCATGAGATGCCATACTTTTAGTGCAATCCTTTTAGATGATGTGGACACTTTGTCTCATTCTCCAATTTTAGCATCCACTGACACTTTTATAAACCATTGGAAGCCATGGGTGGGAAGAAGTAAAAAACAAGTGGGAGAATTTTAGACAGTCTAAGACAGAGATAGACTCAATCAAAGACCAAGGCTCAGTAAGCATGAACAAAGCCAACTTTCTTAGGTCCTACATGCTTCTTAAATAGCCCGTAAAGGAGTGGTTGTAATGCGGTAGCAATTCAACGAAAAGAAAGGTAAAAACAAGGTCCCTTGGTATGTAGCACATGGGGGTTGAGGGACTCATTATCATGCAGAAAGCACATTGGGGGCAAACACCTTTATCTTTTAGGGAAAATGTCTCTCATGTGGGTTAATCATAGGAGGGCAGAGGCCAGCCATTTCACTGACAAAAAGAAGTTAGATAGGAATGAGTCAGGATGTGCCCTTATTCATGCCAGATTTTTCTTTGTCTTCCAGCTTCCCATGATAAACTGGTGATTTCTTTTATATTTAGTTGCTTTGATCCTAGTTAAAGAACTTGCCTTCCTGCCCCATTTATTTATTTCTTATATCACTGTGGAGTCAGGACCCTTACCTGATTCAATGGATTGCAGAGGGTTATAATCAGAACACCACTCATGTTGATATTGCAGCTGTCCCAGGCATAAGATGAATTTTAATAACACTTCTGATTGGAAGCAGCTACATGATGTGGGGCCAGTCACTGGGCTGTTTGAGTCCCAGTTTCTCCTTTTGCATAACAGTGTGAAACTTTCCTTTCTTTTTCATTGTGTATGTCTAGAGAACCAGGAGTCACCATGCTCCTTCTCTTTAGAAAGGTCTTTCTTATTTCATTGTTGCTTTGGAGGTATTTTTACTCAACTTACATTTAAAGTCACTTAAATAGCTGGCCTAGTAGCTAAACTGTTGAAAGCAAGACACAATTAATTAGAGTTCTTTCTTTCTTAGTATGGGAGAGAAGGAGGCATAGAGTATGGCCTTTTGTATCAAAAAGTACCAAACAAATCCAAGACCTCTGCCCCTCAGCAGGACATATTTGTTGCTTCCGCTGACCAGGGCAGCTCTGCTCAGATGGGGCATTGTTCTTAGGACTAATGGCCAGTGAAGAAGCAATTCTCAGCTGTCTTCATCTTCCTCCATCTCCCCCACTGCTTCCCTCCCACTGAGAGGCTTAACATCCAAGGCCCGGAGGTTCTTTCTTTCCCTGAGGTGATTCGATGAGTAGGGTGGACTTGGTTTTATTCAGGAAAATGGCAGGGTGATTTGGGGAAGAAGAATTTGCATAGGAAGTTGTTTCCTGTTCTTCAGTCACTATTACGGGCAAGGGAACCTAAGGTTTCTGGAGCCAGTCTACCCTCTGTGTGTGTGTGTGTGTGTGTGTGTGTATGCAAGCATGCCCATCATACACACAGCAAGGAATTCCAATGAATACCTGCAATTTTTTATTTCTGCTTAAAAATTTAGAAGCGATGGTGTATACTTTGCTGTTTAATTGTGTTGTAATTCTTTGCAAAGCCGATTCAGAGTATTTTGCAATTAGAACTAAGGTCAAAGGAATAAAAGAAATAAGGTATACCTATAGGTTCCTTTAAAAAATGTTTCCTTTGGCAATGTACTGTGAAGGCTTTTGGGATTCTCATTTTCCTTCATACGTCCAGGTCATAACAGAGTAGGCTACTTGGAAAAGTTTTTCTTTGTTTGTTTTAAATATTCCTATCAGTTTCCTGGTGTATTATCAATCACATTATCAAAATAGTCCTTTTCTTTCCAAAGGCCATGATTTGGAAAGGGGAGAGGGAGAAATTACTTACAGATTTTGAACACTATTTTCAGAGAAAAATATGCTCGGGACAAATTTTCTTTCAACTGAACTTCATGTTGCTTGAAAAGAAAGATTTTTCTATTTCCTTACGTCTCTAGATGTGCTCTTTCTTGAGTAATTCCACGGAGAAATGTGTGCTCACTTAAATATCAGTTTTACACAAGAGTTTATGCTAACCCCAGTACACATCAAAAACCCAAACAATGTCTTTTTAAAAAAATTAATTTATTTTTATTCTTTAAATCACAACTTCAGCAAATGGTTTTTGGGATCTTTCCCCTCCCTCTGGTGCTCCCTTCATTCACTCTAACCCCTCTCTTTGTTGTTTGCTAGTCTGTGTTAAGTCCATTAGTCTCTTTCTTTCCTGTGGCCATGTCCTTTCATTGGATGAGGGACTGTGTTCCTGGGACCAGGCGGACCATACTGGTAGGTTTTCAGTGTTAATTTTGTACTGGGCAGCCAGTCTATATTTATTTGTGGTCTGTCCATGCTTTCTCATTCCAGGTTGTCTTCTCCACTCCCTTCCCTGTTGTTCTGCTGTTTTGCCTTACTGTTCTGGCTTCAGATTTAGGGGGTCTCAACCCCAGCCATTGTCTTAAAAGGTTAAGATGGGGCAAGCATGTAGTTTTTATGCCTTTCAATCAGCAAGTTAGTGGAGAGATCTTTTGACTCTGTGATCTGAAGATGTCTTTCTGAATGGAGAAGCTTCCAGAGTCTAATGTCTCTAAGGAAATGAGTTGTTCTTGTTATCAATTACGGACAGTTGCCATTCATGCTAGGGAAGAAAGCAGATCTTTTGCAAGGCATGAAATTAAATTTTCCAGGTAGCAGCTAGTAATTGATACCACGGGATGACCTCTGCCCGCAGCAGCCAGTTTCAATCTGCAGAGAAGCCAATTGGGCTAGCTCCCCTGTTTGACCCCCACAAACTGAGCTTGAAAAATAAGAGGCCCCAGGAACTTAGATTTCTTTCTCATGAAAGAAACATGCTCCGCATGTAAGCTACCTTTGTTCTCTCAGTCTTTGTTCTACTTCAGATTTCCCTGATGGTCTTATACATTTTTTATGACATTATTAATTCATCCACCTGAGACACTAAACTGAGAATCAGACTGATCAATTTATTACTCTACGGTTCAGAGTTCTGTTCTTCTGTTTTCTTGATTCGGGCGTTTTGTTTATTTGACAAACAACATTAACTTTTCTTCATTTTCAGATGCTACCTATAAAAATGTATCCTCTAGACTGCTTTTGAAAAATAGGAAAGCGTAAACTCAGATAAGCCACATCACCTTTCTTCTTGTAGAATATTCATTTATGAGTTGTTGACTGATTTATTCTGCATTGTGGCAGCACATCTATCACCAAGAATGACTTTTAGGATGAATTTTGAATTTCTTTAGATAATAAGTTAAGAGATTGGGAGCCTGTCTTTTGAAATGACTCAAAAATTAAATCATTTTGGAAATATACTCCATGGCTTATTGCTAGTCTTAAAATTCCTGACATTGGGTAGGCAATTGCTCCTAAATTAGGGTCATTTTTCTAAGCCCCTTAAGTGAGAAAAATGAACTGAAAGTTCTCATGTAGCAATTTGGGGCATAAATTATACAAGTGTGAAGTACAGACCAGAAGATCACAGCTTCTTGAGCCAATTTAGATTTTAATCAAATTTTTCATTCCAACTTTAATTAAAGTGTTTGACTGAGAAAAATGACTATTACAAAAACTGCCAGTAATGCAAAAGGGAAAAATTAATTGGGGAAAAAAGCGTACCCTCGTTGCTTAAGATTCATAGCATGTGTCAAGGAAGGGAGTTGAAGAATACGTTAATGAACTCGTGTGACATTAGCAGTATTTCTCTTGCTGGTCATATAGAAAAATTTAGGTGGCATGTTTTCTCCTGATGTGCTGATAAAAGATTTTTAAAAGACAGGAAATTCCTTTTTTAATTTAAAATCTAATGATACCCTTTAAGCGTCTACAGCTTATCATTAACTTTTTCTGCCTGACTTGGTCGGGCTAATTTCTGTAACGGTGAGTCAGTCAGCAAATATTTGTTGAGTCTTTACTGGCCCAGGCACCAGGAAAATGATGAAAAAAGCAGTGAACATAGTTCCGGCTCAGAAAACCAGCAGTCCTAGGAAAAGGGAAAAGTCCAAGACAATCAGATCTCAAGCCTGAGCACTTGGTGGCAATATCTATGAAGCTTGTGACAATGGAGGTAAGAAGGACTCTGGTTACAGCAACTCTTTGGAGGTAGGAAGGACAGATGGACAGAACCCAGACAGAGATAGCAATGTCCTAAGCTATTCCAATGCACAGACAGGGGAGCAGACCCAAGAGAGGAAGGAGAACCAAACCTAATGAATATGTATGAAGATTGTGGGCATGATAGGGCTGCTGTGGTGAAATTGGGGGACTGTGAACCCTGACCTTGATAGTACTGCACTAAGATGGCAGCCATTGTGCCCTGGTGGGTGGAGACTTGGAGAAGGGAAGCCAAGCCTTCTCATGAGAGGGACAGAGAGAGAGGATTTAAGAAGAGAGATAGAGGAAGCTGGAGAGAGCAGAAGAGCAACAGAGCACTCCTCAGAGGAGGCCGTACAGCTGCCCCATGTGGGGCAGCAGGCAGCGAAGGAACCAAGTTGTGGGCTTCCATCCTCAGCCTGGGCCAATGAGGAGCCCAAGGAAGATGCTGAAGACACGTGTGACCCGTGTGAGCTGAGCTGGACATGTGGTGCTTGAGAACTTGCTGTAACTTTGAAACTGCAAAGTTTGGGAACTGTCTGGAGACCTGAAAAGAACTTGCTGTGTTGCTGTTTCCATTGTGAGACGTTTATCATGGCTGCTGCTGTTGTATCAAGTGAGTCTTGCTGGTTTCGGGCCACTTCAGAGTTGGAGATGAAAGAAGGTTGAAGCTGTATCTTTTGAAAGAGGATCAAATGATGCTGTCTTGGTTTCATCTGGCTTGAAGGTGGGATGGCCACCATTTTGTGGGCACATGTGACTAAGGACCTATGTGCAGTCTTTGGACGAGAGTCTGGACTTTTTGGTAAGATGACCACAGGGTCCCTTGTGCCCTCAGTGACTCTTGGTCTATTTTGTCTTTTTAATGCGTAAATCTGGTTTTGCCTCTTAAGGTCAGTGTGGTCTTGCTACTGCTCACGCAGGCTGGGATGAACCTGATGAGTTGTTGGGTTTAAAGAGCCAGCTGCTCCCATTTGTAAGTTTAGTGAAGTTCCCTGCTTTGCCTGTTTTGTTACCAGATTTCAGTTATGGGTCTTGGATACCAAAAACAGGTGTTTCCATCCAGCTGGCTATATTTAACATAAACTGCCATTACCAATGGGCCTTAGTGCGCTGATACTAGGCTTTTAAAAAAATAGACTTGGGAGATGTAGAGGTGAAGCAAATTTTAGAAAGTGCAGCCTGGTGATGAATGAAGGTGGTGTTGTTAACAGGGACCTGGCAACAAAGAGTGTGAATGCCTGCTGTTCTCTCAGGTGGGCTTATCTGGGCTGAAACAGATGCAGCAAAAAGAACTTGAACTACCTTCATTTGGTAAGCATGAGTGGACGTCTTCTATGGGCTGAATCTGGGGATAAAAAGGAAAATCAGAAAGGAGTTCCAGCAAGGTGGGCTTGTGAGGGTGTTGGGCCTAATTCCTTTGCACACACAGAATCTGTATACACACACACACACACACACACACACACACACACACACATACAGACACACACAGTCCCTGAGGAATGAGGTGGAAAGCATTTTTTTAAAACCCAAAGACTAGAAATCTGCATTTTTACATGGTAAAGTGACAGAAAATCCCAGAGAAGGGGATAGAAAAACTGCCGTGTAATTTCCTTGCGAATGTTCCTGAGACACTGCAAGCCTAAAGAGCCCCACCCACCACCCAGAACTCCTGCTCTGAGGCAAGGTTCTGAGACTTTCCCCTCAAAAGTTGGCTTCTGTGTTCTGTGGGACACCTGTGCCAGCCCTACCTGGCGTGTTGGCTGGGCCAACACGCACCTGAGACCCTGGCTGTGTCTAGCCGGAGCATAGAGCCCCTAGACCCAATATGGAGTGTCTGAGGAAAGCTCTGCTAAGGAGGTTGCTGGCAGGATGCAGGCTGCAGCTCTCTCCCAGAGCCCCAACCTGGAAGGAGAACAAGAGCTACCTGTAGTGGAAGCCTCTCCTGAGCCACTTGCCCTGCCTGGGGTGACTGTCTGAACAGGAGCTTGTCTTCAGTGTGAGCACAGCTCCCAGATGGTTCTGCTCCTGCTTGTGCCTCCAGGGAATATTCTAGTTGCAGGACCTATTGTGGTCAGAGCGAGGCTGCAGCTGAGGAAGCGGTGTTAGCCCTGGGCTACAGGACAGCTGGAACGAAGAACCAGAGGGTGGTTGTTGTGATGTCCTGCTCGAATGAACACCTGCATGATTCCTTGCAGCTCCATCCATGTGGCTGCAAATGACTTGTTTGTCTTTTTTGACTGATGCACAATATTCCATTGTGTACATAGACCACAGCTTTCTGACCCATTCATCTGTTTGGGGTCATTTGGGTGGTTTCCATATCCTGGCTATTGTCAATAGTGCTGCGATAAACATCCGAGTACAGGTGTCCTTTTGAATGAGTGTTTCGTGTCCTTTGGATAGAGTCCCAGCAGTGGGTTCATGCTAGCAGATAAGCCAGAAAGAAAAAGAAATAGTGGATGGTCTCCCTTTTAGGAGGGATAGAGGGAAAACAAACCAACAAAAGGATAAGGAAAATTTAAAACTATCAACAGAACTGAGGTGCAGAGCAGAGAGGGGGGAAGGGTAAAAGGAGGGGAGATGGGCACAAGAGAATAAGATGATGGTTCATGGGTGTTAAGGTGACGGGAGAACCCCAAGGTAGACAATAATGTAATACACATGCACACACATATGTGCAATCAAATTTTTTAAAAAAGGAATGTCACGTAATACATGTTAAAATCATTCTCTAAAAATATAAAAAATCTCATGATTAGAAAACTAAAATTTTCATATAGTTTTTTCATGCTGGCATTCTTTTTTCTCATTAAATGCTCATTATATTCCAAAAAGAAAAAAATAGCACCTGCAGCCCCTACAGAAGGGTGAGATGCTGGAACTCTCTAGCAGCAACCTCTTCACTCCACTCTCCTAGTTCTTAAAACTAGACCAGTGGTCCAGGCTTCTGAGCAAACTCAGTGCCTTCCATCTCTAAAGCAACAGCTCGTCCAGTAGCCCGGGAGGGCACATCCCTGGAAGCCACCATCTTCACATAAGGACAATTCATCAAGACAAGACGCTGTTTAGCACAACCAACAGACATGAGCATACAAGTTTCCAACAAAGTGAAGACACAGAGAACTGGGCCACCAAGGATGGAACAAAATTAAACCTGCCAGAGCGGGGGGGGGGTGTGTTAATGCACAGAATTTAAAAATTCACCTGGACAAGAGTAAAAAAACAAAAGAAAATAGTGCCAATAACACTCATTGAAATTAGAATAATTAATGAGCACACGAGTACTCCACAGGAGAGAAGAAATGAGAGAAATAAGGGTTTAAGAATACGTTGGCTGAACTTTGAAAGTCCAACAGACAACAGCAGAAGAAATACTTCAACGCAAAAAGCAGCAGCAGGCAGAAGGAGTGCACTGGAACACAGGGCAATGGAAAACACAGACCAGCAAAATGAAAAAAAAAATACAAAAATCGACAGTATGTTGATAAGACTGTAAAGTCACGTGCACAAAATGGCACGCCATCACTCTTCAATGCCACGATTAAAAATAAATTCAAACGGATTGAAGATTTGGATGGATGACTCAAAAGCATTCAAAAACACAGAAAAAAGCACAGATGATATGTTCCACTATACACACCAGGTAACCATCCTCCTCGCCAGGTGTAGTACAAGCATCAAGCTCTTGCTAGATTCTTTGATGGTTCTCACAGTTACGTAGACACATAGGGCAGGGCAGGGCAGGGCAGGGCAGGGCAGGGCAGGGCAGGGCAGGACTAGGCCTAGGGCTAGGGCTAGGGCTAGATGCGCACAGCCACCAGGCCAGTTATATAGTCATGGGGAGGACTCAACACCACAGGTGCTGATCATTGAGGCTAAAGGAGAAAGAGCCTGACTAGCTCATTTATCTGACCGTAGTTAGAGCTGTCTTTGGGATAAAGAGAGATGTCTTTTGGCCTCAATGACAAGAGATATGAAAGCAAAAATAAACAAAAAGAATTCCATATATTAAAAAGTGTCTGCGCAGTGAAAGAAAATATCACCAGAACAAAAAGACAACCTACTGGATGGGAGAAAATACTTAACACCATACATATATCAAGTGTCTAATGCCTAAGGTATATTATGAACACATGCAACTCGACAGCAAATAAGCAAAAAAACCAATTGAGACATGGGTGCAAAATAAATGAGCAGGTTCCTCTCCAAAACGGATGTGTAGATGGACAAAAGGCATATGAAAAAATGACCATCGTCACTGATTGTTAGGGAAATGCAATCAGAACCATGAGGTCTCATTTCACACCTGTGAGAAAGGCTTACATCAAAAAGAGGAATGGCAACAAAGCTGGTGAGGGGTGTGGAGAAAAAGGGAACCTTAGATGCTGCTGGTGAGAATGTAAATTGGTGCAAGTATTGTGGAACACAGTATGGCGTTTCCTCAAAGAACTAAACAAAACTATGATCCAGCAATCCACTTCAGGGGATCAATTTGAAGAACTTGAAGCCATTCACTTGAAGCATTCTATGCATTCCCATGTTTATTATGCATCCTTTATAGTAGCTAAAATACAAAAACAGTTCATGTGCTCACAGATGGATAACAGGATAAAGATGTAGTCTATGCACAACTCAATGGAATATAATTCAGTTCATTTTAAAAGGTGAAATTCGGTCATTTGCAGCAAAATGGAAGAAAATCTAGTAGGGGAAGCAAAATAAGGCAGAGAAAGATATATGTTGAATGATGCCACTTCTCTGTGGAATATAAAGAAATAAAGGAAGTGACTGGAAGGAACAAAGTAAGATTACACCAGTGCACAATGGAACTGAGGTGACCAGAAGGGAAGCGGGTCAGAGCAAAGGTGGAGAGGTTTCTGTGGATGGTGGTGTTTGTTATTAAAGGGGTATATGGGGGACTAGTAAGGTCGGGTGAATCTCATGGTCATTTCGTATCCAACTAGCAATATGGCCTCAGTACTGAGGGAAGTGCAGGTCCAGACTACATTAGAACTGGCTTCACACGGCCTAGCAGGTGTGGGCAGAAGTGGCAAGGGGAGTCTTCTCCCAGAGGATGACATTCGCTGAACTTGGAGGGACAGATTGGATTTGGGCATTCAAAGAGGTAACACAAAAGCAGAATGTCCAAAATAGATGGAAAGTCAGGAATACAAAAATCGAATCAAATTTGAAGTCTAGATGTTTCAAAATTCTGACCTCTGAGAGTTTCTGAAGGAAAAATCAGCAATGTAGGTGATGCCACAACAGCTTTGGCAAACACGAAAACATGTGTAGGGGGAAGGAGACAGGATCCCTGGAACAGGGAGGTGGAATTGAAGGGCTTCTGCCCAGCTGGGAAGCACCATCATGGGAACACATGGCTGACACACAAGTGGTGAAGGGCCTTCGTGACATGGTAAACCTAGAAGCTCTGATACGGGTGACTGGGCTGGATGGGCATCAGGGCCTCTGGTAGGGACATGGTTGAACATTGTATTGGGTGCCATCCTGTCCTGGTGGGCGGGTCTGAGAGAAGTAACAGGAAGCAAGAAAAGGGCACACAAAAGGAGGAACAGGAAACAGGTGAAGGGACATGAGAATGGTGGCCAATAGAGAAGCTCATGAGGCCAAAGTGGGTGGAAGCCCCCTGGAAGAGTGAGCTGGTGGTGGAAGGAGCCATGGTGGGAGAGTGGTGGTAGGAGAGTAGCCGGTGTGGAGAGCATGGCACTGCAGCAAGGTGGCATAGTGAGCTGGTGCCTGGAGATGGCCAGGGATGTGGAGCTGTTTTGCATCAGTATTTATTGGAAAAGTTTGAAGAGCCTTGGAGAAGTGGAGAAGCTCAGAATGCTGGAGAGAGAAGAACCCAAGAGAAAACGCTGGAGAAAGACTGGACTTGGCAGAGTGCCTGCCTCAGGTGTGGAGGGGCAAAGGGCACCATCTTGGATTGTGTCTTTAGGAACTTTGGGACTGAGAATGGTGACTGGGTTCAGATAACTGCCACTTGTGGCCTCAAGGACTTTTTGCTTGACTTTCTATTTTCCTGGTTCATTTTCCTTGTTAGTAAAACCCTGTTGTTAAAAAGCATGGGACTGGCAACTGCCACACGTGAGTGGTAAGAATCTGGGTGGCAGAAGCCGCATTTTAAAAGTGCCATTTTTTCCCTTTGACTTGTTGGTTGGAGGTTTCTGCCCTATCTTGACACAGCAGCAGTTCCACGGCCAGGCCTTGTCAGGGGTGGGGTATCTCCAGAGCTGCTGAAAAGCCACACCTCAGAACAACACCACAGAAGTACCAAGAGCACATCTCTGTGCTGATACCATTGTCACCATCTTCACTGGAGCCTCCTGAAGGGCGTCAGTGGTTCCTGAGGTATATGGGAGCTCTCTGATCTCTCCGCATCACCCCTCCTTCCTGAAGGAGCTCTTGAAAGCACCGGCATCTTACAGAACCGGGGATGGGAGAAGAACTGGGAACAACACAGAATCCATGGGTCCAGTGTCACGCCTTCCCCTCCCCTGCCAGTCCAGGAGCTGAGGGTCCAGGGGACGAGAACATGTTCCCCTCCTGACGAGCTGGACCAGGGTCACACCTGCTCCTCAAGAGAGCTGGGGCCAGTCCTTCCATCACAGCAGCTTTGCATGCCCATTGCTTCTTTGAGGTTTCCATTCTCAGCCCTCACTGTGCCGCCCATTTAGAGTTCCTACAAGGGGAACATGAGACTAGGGGAAGCGGAGTCCAAGTCAGTTTGTGTTGTCATTGGGGTGTTCACTGACAAAACTGGTTAAGCAAGACGGAGATGAACCAGGCAGGTGGGCTGCTCTGTGAGGCCGGCAGAAGCAGGTTCTTGAGCTTGTTTGCTCAAGCGTGATTTTCAGCAAAACCTCATCTTTATTTAAGTGGGGGGTGGAGGGGTGGTTGGGGAGCTATGTCCATTTCCTTGAAACTCAATCCTCTCCTCAGAGGGGGAGCTGAAGGAGGGTGACACTGACCAGGAGGAAGAGCTTCCTGGGTGAGTCTGGTTCCGGAACAATGACCTTGGAGTGGGGGTCGTGCAGAAGGTGCCCTGGACGTGTCCGGCTGGTATCGTGATGACCGTTTCCCCCACACCCTGAGTGGACATGGTCACAGACTCTAGAACTCCTTCAGGATCAGCACTTTCAGACAAGAAACGTTAAGTTTCTTCCAGGTATTTAATTTTCTTTGGTACAATGGTAAATGGAGTGGGGTTTTTTGATGCCTTCTTCTTCTGACTGATGGAGTTAGAAGGAATCATGTGAGCAGAAATAACCCAAAAAGGAAAAGAGAAAAGCAGGATAGTCTCACTTCTAGGAGGGATAGAGGGAAAACAAACAAATGGAGAAACCCGGGGTAGATAACATTTCATACTAAAATAAACAAACAAGCAAATAAATACATGAAATAAAATAATAAAAAAAAGAAAAGAGTTATAAATTCCCAGAAAAATAGGAAAAAGTTAAAACTGTCAACAGAACTGAAGCATAGAGCAAGAGAGGGGGAGGAGGTAAAACCAGGGGAGGAGGAGGGCACAAGCAATTAAGATAGTTCCTGAGGGGAAGGAGAACCTCTGGGTAGACAGTGATGTAATATATATACATGGGTATATATGTGTGTGCAATCAATGCAAAAATATATATATATAATAAATAGAAAAGAAATGACGAGCTCCCACCCCTCCTCACACATACACACACACACACACACACACACACAAAGCGACAACTATGCTTTGAGTTCATAGATGTGAATGGTCCAGGTGGCAAAGAGACACAACACGAACCCTCTCTGGAAGGTCACTGCTGCTGTTTAGAATGAAGATATCATCAGCAGTGGCCGAGGCTCTGGTCCAGCTGACAGTGACTCTGCAGGCTCCCTGTTAATTAACCTCTGTCCTGCTGATGGCCCAGCAGATGCTTCCCGGCTGTCTGCTTGCTCAAGCTCATCCTCAGAGCACTCGAAGAATGGAAAGGGAAGATGAGCACCACCTGAAGCTGCACCCGGAGATGGTTATGGGG
>PVHY01006851.1:0-71458 GCA_004024945.1 Uropsilus gracilis | reverse complement strand
AGTCTTTCTAGTTCCATCCAGGTTGCTGCGAATGACATGTGTTTGTCCTCCTTGATGGATGCGTAGTATTCCATCGTGTATATGTACCACATTTTTTTTAGCCAATCATCCGTTTGGGGGCATTTGGTTTGTTTCCAATTCTTTGCAACTGTAAACAGGGCTGCAATGAACATGTGTGTACATGTGTCCTTTTGAATTATTTAATTTTTAAACAACTCTTTAACTCTAGAGCAAGGACTCGCAAACTACAGTCTGCGTAGGCCAAATGTGACCTGTAACCTGCCACTATTTTTGTATGACCTATGAGCTAAGTGTTTTTTGTATTCTCAAATTGTTGAAAGAATCACATGACATGTGAAAATTATAGGAAATTATAATTTTAGTCTCTATAAATAAAGCTTTATTGGAACACAGCCATACTATTCACTTATGTATTATCTCTGATTTATGTGAAAAACAGAACTATATAGTTACAATAGAGACAAGGCCTACCAAGTTACTGTTTTTAACTATTATTCCTTTTACAAAAAGGGGCTCATTCCTGACTAGAATAACTGAGATATTTTTATTTACCTCTTATGTTAAATTTAAATGATTGAATGTGGCTTGTGGCTTGTGGCTAGTGGTTATTATATTGCGCAATGCAAGTGTAGATACTTGTGTTGATATTAAAAAATACTAAATGACAAGCAAAATCTAGGAGTTAAGGGTAGAAGTAGCAATAGTAATAAAATGAAAAATCTAAAGTGGCAATAATGATTTTAGATAAGGTGACTGTAAGATTTAATACCTAAAGCAAGTAGTAGGGATGTTAAGTAATGATAGAAAACATACCTGTATGTTCAAAACAACACAAAACAATAACTATTAGAAATAAAATGAAAGCTCAATAAAGTGTAAGATTATATACACATTTTTAGTTCATGTTGCTGTAGTATACAAAAAATAGAAGAGTAATAGAAGGCAAAATATCAGCAAACTCGATTTGCCAATTATATATGAGAACTTACAACTCTCAAACAGAGAACATATATTCTTTCGTATATTCATGGCACATTAAAAAAAAAACTGGCAGGATCAGGAGCTTGACTTAACAACAACAGGAGAAATAGCAAAGACAATTAGAAACTAATGAGTGACAATGAGTGAAGATGAGTGAAAATGAAAACAACACATTAAAGCATATGGGATAACTACAGGACAGCTCAGAGGGAATTCTACACCTATGGATATTTATATTTTAAAATCTAGATCACAAAACAACAGCCTTAGCTCCACCTTAGAAAACTAGAAAATTAGGATCAATTTAGCACAAGGAAAGAAGAAAGAAGTAAATAGTAAAGTGTAAAGAAAAGAAATAGAGAAATCAAAAACCAGAAAATATAGAAAATCAAAAGTTGATTCTTTGAAACAACAAAAAATTGAAAAACATTTAGTTAGACTGACCAAAGGGAAAAGAGCATATATACAAGGTACTAACATCAGGGATGATGAAGAAGATATATTCTTTTTCCTATTCTTGCAAAAAAAAAAAAAGGAACTTTGAGGAAATAATGTGAATTAGATAACCTAGTTGACAGAAAACATTCCTAAAAACATGCAGTCTACTAAAATTGTCCAAGAAAGAAATAGAATACTGTAGAATATTGAAAAGCAATTTGTATAATCATATTAAATAATGACAAAAATCCTATATAAATGTGTATAGGTATTACCATGGAAAAATATATGGTATGGGTAAAAAAAGGTGAAAGAAGAACCAAGCAAAAAGAATAAACAAATTTGTAGATTACGACAGTATCCATATAAAATTATACCTATATGTGACATTTTAAATTAATATATAAAATTATACAGAAATCTTCACATATCAAAAATTAATTTTGAGAATCAAATTAGGCATTAATAAAATCCTCACTTTAATTTTCTGTTAGTGAAATATTACTAAAATATTTATATACTTCCTCCCATCTTATCAAGCATTCAGTATGATAGGGGTCCAACCACAGGTCCTGGTTAAAGATTTGAGAGCTATAATCCATCTCTGAGTTCAACTAATTTCTAAGGTAGGGCCTTTGTTTTTATTGGTAGTAGGAAAACTGTAACAAGAGACTGAGAATTAGGAGATCTGATAACAGTATAAATTCCATATCCCACCCTAAGGAAAAGTGGGAGAGTGTGGCAGGAAGGGGAAGCTAGAAAAGAAACAGGGGAGGGGGGGAACTGAAAGAAACAGTAGAAGTGGAAATGGAGAATGAAGACTGGAGGCAGCACATGGGGCAGAAAGACAATGAAGAAGCCAAGCTTGCTTCTTCGCCTTGGATTTGTACCAGAGACTTGAGGATGTGGAAAGAGACACTTGAAACAGATGTGGTCGAAATACCAGGGGAGGCTGACAAAGGATGCCTTTATCTTCATTTTGATCTTTTCCTTTCAGACTTGCCTGGCCCCTTCTGCCCCTTTCCTGTGGTTCTCCACCAGCAGTATCTTAGACTTGTGACACTTTTGGGTCTCAGTGACTATGTTTTGGGATAAAGTGCTCAATCTTAAGTAATAGACCACCAGGGAACTCCAGTGGCTCTGTTTTTGGTCAGCCCTGTTTGTCTAAACATTTACATATGAGGGGATGGGTAACTTTGGGTTCTTCATTTGTAAACTATATTCTTTCTCTTCTCTTTAGTGCACAATAATTATTGCACACTAACTGTATTAAAGTTCTTTTTAATACTACTAAAGGTCTTACACACTCCAGTATGTTTTGTTTTGATGCCACAGATGGCAGAACCCATTTAGAGCAAGTGGGTTGGGGGGGGTTCCCTGGTATCCCTCATACTGTCTCCTAACAACCTATTTCTTTAGATCTATCACTCATTCACACCACAATTAAAGGTGAAATGAGAACGCTAATTTGAATGTGCTTTGCTTTGTGAACAGATAATATCATAAAAATAAAAAATTATTACTGTGTGTGAGTGTAAGACCCTGGTTGCAGGAAAAGGAGACACATATTTAATCATTCTAAGAAAACAACAACAAAAAATGAAATCAATATAACTTTAAAGCAAGTTATTAATGAAAATGCCACATCCTTATTTTACTTTTATATTTGATATTGAAGTTGAAGTTGATTGGCAAAGAATGATCTCTTTAAGGGTGGATTATAGAGGCGATAAGAAGTTTCATATAGGATTCAACCAGCAAATTTAGACTTAGTCATTATAAATTCCACAATGCCATTAAGTGTGAAATGCTATAATTTCAAGATCTTTTGATTTCAAGCTACTTGGGAGATCCTAAGAATCTTGCAGATGCCCATGAAATTTAAGACTGGAAAAAGTATTTTATCTAACCTAGAAGAAAAATCATGGCTTATTTAAAAATTTAATGCTAACTTCATGATATACTTTCTGATTGTAGCTAAGAACTTTTACCAGTCTAAATAATATTTTACATAGTTAATCACTCAAAATATTAAAAAATAATGTTATAATGGAGGTAGGACTTTCAGAAGAGTCAGGTAAGTGGCAAATTATATTAACCATTTCTATAGCTTTCATTATAACTAAGGAGACTTTTTTACTAATTTCTTAGTCCATAGCTCTAGAAAATATCAAAAAATGTTTACCACAGGACACAGAGGGAAACAAATAGCTCCTTTATTGTAGATGATATAAACCCAAGATATTGGACTTGGACATTTTGATTGTACCCTCGGTCTTCATCTATTGTTTAATGACACTGTAGTAACCATTATTTTTCTTAGGTTGCATTCATGACTCAACTTCCCATCTTCTTTTAGAAACAAAATGTAACACCTTTCTATACAATTAAATACCTGTTTAAAGAAGGGTTAAACAAGTACATGTGATTTTTCAGTATGTGAAAAGCAGACTTTTCATTAATACTAGATTAGGAGGTAGGTAAGATAAATGGAATTTAAAACAGTTGTGTGAACATGAATTTTATGTTGTAAATGAAAACATATAGTTAGTAAGCTCATTAACTATAGCTAGAATCAAGAAAATATTTACTGTGACCTCCAATTCCAGATAGATGGCCCAATTAAGAGCTGTGAGTGGCTTCTACCCCTCTCATCTGTTTTTTTCTCTACCTCTACCATTAATCACATATGCTCTGTTGTATCTCTAATACATCATTTTGCTCTTCTCAAAGCAAATTAGTTCATGTTTTCCTCTAAGTTTCTGCTGCTTGACCTTTTAATCACTGTGGTGAGTACATTACATGTAAAGGAATGAACACAGTGTACTGCTCTTTTCTTCAGTATTAGCCTTGTCCATGCCATTGAAAATTTGAATGGTCTTTCATCTGAATAAGAAAAGTAAAAGCAACAACAACCAAAGAAGGAAGAGAAGGAGATTCATTATCTGACTAGGTACTTGCATCTCGAAGAAAGTAGAAAACTAGTCTTTACAAAGTCTAAGACCTTTATCATTCCTTACTATTCTCGAGGCCAGAAGAGACACTCAAAATTTTCATGTTTTTACAATGAACTGTTAGTCTGCAAAGGGTGGATCTGGAAGTAAAGCCTGACACCAATAGAAAAACTTTACACATGGTCCTGTTCACACCTCCCTTAGTGAAGCCTGTAGTGGCTTTTTACTGAGTTCCAATGGAGGAAATCTGTTTTGGTCTATAGTGCTGACCTGTGGAAAAATCAAGAGATTTTAGAATGTTCTCTCCCTCTCCCTTTGCTGTTTTTTTTCTTTCTCTGATTATAGGTTTATTGCAATCATTAAGTCCCTATTTATAGGTTGTTATGAAATCTGGCTGTCACTAATCAATAAAATGGAGCTTAAAAGTTTCTAAAAGAGAAGTTTTTTTGGTAGATGCTAAAAGGTGACCTCTTCATAGAGTAATTAAGGTAATGATGTCTGAATTTGGAGAGAGGGAGATGTTGATATCCTACTGATAGGGGTGCTATGGTGAAATTGGGGAGCCATGGCCCCAGTATGATGCATTAGGATAGCAGCCATTGTACCCTGGTGGGTAGAGACTCGGAGAAGAGAAGCCAAAGCTTCTCATGAGATGAAAAGAGAGAGGGGATTTAAGAAGTTCTGCTGGGGGTGGGAGGAGAGAGAGAGAGCTGAAGAAGGGTAAGAGCAGATGTGCAGCAAGGAAGCTGGAGGCCCTGGAGTTGCTGATGCAGTGTGTGTGGCAGCAGGGTAGGAAAGGAAGCCATGCTGTGAGATTCCATCCCCAGCCCAGATTGGTGAGGATCCCAGGAAAGCATGTTGGAGAAATTTGTGACCTGTGTGAGCTGACTTGAAGACTTGGTACTTAGAGACTTGCTTTAACTTTGAAACTAGGAAGCTTGAGAATTATCTGGAGACCTGAAGAGTACTTCAGAGTATTGCTCTTTTTATGGTGAGATGTCTAAAGTGGTTGCTGCTGTTGTATCGAGTGAGTCTTGCTGGTGTTTGACCATTTCAGAGTTGAAGCTGAAAGAAGGCTGGAGGCCTTTTGGAGGAGGACCAACGATGCCATATGGTTTCTTCATTTGTCTTAAAGTGAGTGGAGCTGTGTCTTTGGAGGAGGATCAACAACACCATTTTGGTTTCTATATTTGACTTGAAGTGAACAGCTGTGCCTTTGAAGGAGGAGCGATGGCACCATCTTGGTTTCTTTATTTGGCTTGAAGGTGGGACAGTTGCCATGTGGAAGCATGTAGCTGAAGGACCCACATGTAACCTTTTGAACTAGAGACTGAACTATGTGGTAAGATCACCTTCAGTGACTTTTATTTATCTTCTAATGAGTAAATCTGTTCTTGACCTTTCTAAGGTAGTGTGCTCTTACTACTGCTTGCATAGGCTGGGGTGAACCTGATGAGTGGCTGAATTTGAAGGGCCAGCTGCTCCCATTTGTAAGTTTAGCTAAGTACCCTGTTTTGCTTGTTTTCATTACCTGATTTCACTACAATCTATAATGCATACACCTTGTAATTCAAGAGTTTAACTTAGAGAAGCTGGGAAATGAGAAGTCAGAGAAAGATTAAGAAGAAACTAGAGTATAAGTACAAAAAACTGATATCAATATCATCATCATCATGATTGTGTAATAACCCAATCATATATATTTCTGCTCCACTCATCAAAAATTATGATGGCACAATGAACATAGAAAAATGCAATCTCCTTCAATTGTTAAAATTATTTTATCATTCATTAAAAAATATTGGACACTTTCACTGTGTCATGGATTGTTCTAGAAACTGGGAATACTTGTTGAACAAAAGAGACATCATATAAACTTGATAACAATAAGTGTAGTAGAGAAAAGTAGAAAGCAGACATAGGGAGGAACAGGAATGTCTACCTTGAATTGGTGATTAAGGAAGCCCTGTATTAGTTGGTGACATTTGGCTAGAGGGAAAAGATGACCAGGTAAAGAAAGAGCAAATTCCATATCTCTGAGATATGGGATTAAGAAAGATTGTGATAGGTTCTGGCATACATGGCAAAAATTAGTCCTGCATGTAATTCCAATGGGCACCAATGCTGATTCTGATATAAATGCCCTCATCCTTTAGCAACTTCCCATGTCATCATTGAGGCAACATCCACAATAAAATTGTTAGAAAGCATTAAAGACTTTGATTCAAAAAGCTGGAAAAAATATTGTAAAAAACGTAAGTGTTGAAGTCAGACATATTTGAGGTCTAATCCCAATTCTACTAATACCAGCTGTGTGATACTGAGCAAGTTATTTAACCTCTCTGTCCCAGCCTTTTGTATAATGATGTATGTACAGTGAATTTCTTACACAGTTGTAAAGATTATAATAAATAACACATATGAAATACTGAGCACCATTCTGATGCATACTTATTAAAAAGGAGCTCCTCCCAATTGCTTGTATATGCCTGGTACTTTAAAATGAGATGAAGGTCCCCCTGCTATCTGAAAGAATTTTCCTATGAAACTTTTCATAACCTGAAACAGCATAAAGCAAAGAAACAATTACCATTAATTTATGTGGAAAATTTTTAAGCATTCTCAGAACCCTACCCAAAAATCTATCAAATCATACAAATAACTCATACAAGTTAAAGTAACATAACATATAGTAAAAACAGGACTGATATAATAAATATATAACTTTTATAATGTAGTTCCTGGAGAAGGAGCTTGATCCTGACTCGGGGCGGGGGAGGGGGAGGTGCATGTTGGGTCTAGAAAGGCTGCTGCAAAACAAATTCTGAACTCTATTTTCACATTTGGTTTTTAGTTGTATAAGTGAAAAATCTATTTTAAGTTTCTTTTGGGTAGTACAAACAGATACTAATTTGTATTTTTTAAAGCAAAATGTAAAGTGAACTTTTGAAAGGCAGGGGACACCTGTAAATTGATTTGCCTGACATCATCAGATTTGATTCACACAACAGCCCCAGGGAGTAAAGTCACAGAGAGTAATATAGAGAGTAGACATATAAAATATACGAGAAAAGAGTCAAGTTAACTGGGGGAAGGATGAATTTTATTTCATATTACATCCAACACTAAGAAACAACAGTTTGCTCTGCCTAATCCCTGTAACCAGGCAAAGAATATATGTCAGTCTCATCTGGAAATAGATGATGATAGTATTAATGAAGTCATTGATTATAAGCCCTCTAGGATTCCAAGAGACTTTTTGACTATCCATACTGACTAGGTTGAATCACATGAACTTACTGATTTTTAACTAGTTTTTACTTCTAAAAACAGTAAATTTCATCCATTCCAACCTAATACATCATTGTTGAATTTTTAAGGAACTTAGTTTAGTTTTTTTGTTTTTTTCTTTCTATAAGAGTTGAATCAGAGAAGGCTTAAAATTTACTTATCCTCTCCACCCCCTTGCAAAATAGGAAGATAAATAGCATTTATTAAGTGCCAAAAATGATGAGTTCATGTGATTGTCAGTCTATAATGTCATATTATTAGACCCCTTTGCAATTAATATTTACAGTGGCATGTGGCTGAGTTCAAGCTTGTCTTTTAATCTTCCCTTTGTTCTGACTGGGGGCAGCCAAGTTTGATAGGTCTGTAATTTGGGCAAATGCTGTGCAAGAGACTAAAGAACAGCAGGAACAAATTGGTGTCGTTCTGTTCTCATGTTAGAGAGAGAGTTAAAGAGGCAGTTTACTTCCCTGGTTGGGGAAAGTGGGAGGAAAAAATGTTAGTGGAGAGTATTTTGTTACAGCATGGAAAATGAAGTGAATGGATTTTGGGGTGGGGACAGTTAAGGAAGGATTTAACAGAAAGGATAGTGGAGTGTTTGAAGGTTCAAGATGTTATCATTTTGAATCACAAAACATTAGACCCTCAAGAGGATCTGTGAGATTATCTATTCCAACCTTCCATTATAGATGATAAAATGTAGATCCACAGAAAGAATACAACTTTTCCAAGATCATGAAACTAGTATTACTCAACATGATGTATGCTTAACCTAGTAGACAGAGGTGTGTGATAGGAACCTGAAAAAATAGGATTAACTTGACCTCCCTTAATTTTTTGTTTTATCAATTTATTGGTCATTTAATATAGATTTGAATCATTCATTATCAGAGGCATGCAAGTTAAAATATTCACTGGGTTATCTTTATACCTTTCAGATGGAAAAAAATAATAAACTTGGATATTGCTAAGGGTTGGAAGGGATGAGGGAAAAGAGGAACAAATTATCCTCCACTGCTGGTGGGAGTTAAAGCTGGTGCAGCCATTCTGGTGAGCAATCTGGCACAACTTAGTCTAATGAACAAAACACATATTCTATGGCCTAGCAATTCTTTTCCTGGTATATACTCCAAATAAATTTTCACATGGGTCCATATGGGGACATGTATAAAGATGTTCTCTCCATCTCTGTCTGGGAAGGCAGTGAATTGGTAGCTATCTGGGTGCTCATATCTGGAAAAGTGGACAGGAAAAATGTGGTGGACATACATGTTGGCATGCAATGACTCAGTGACGAAACATGCATCAGGATAGATGTATCCAAAGAGTGTGAATTATGCTTACATTCACAAAGCCTACAGAAAAAAATTAAAATGAAAGGAGCTATATAATAAATACAATTTGCATAAATTTAAATGCATACACATAAAACAATGCATATTTGGAATAATACATTTAAATAAAAAGACAGCTCAAAACACATGAGCATGACTGCATATGCTGGGGGGGAATGGAAAAAGGATAGGATGCTAAAGGGGAATAAAATTACAATGAAATAAACAAGTATCAGAAACCAGGTTTACATAAATTTTAAAGAGAAAATGGTAGATTTGAAATAATTGTTCTACTGAAGATTGGCTTTGAACTTTATGCCCAGAGTGGTTAAAGTGGATCAAATTGCTTCACCTTGGCCTCTTCACTAGTAACTTCTCATCATGAGGACAGGCCTACTGGACCTACTTCCTACTATTACCATCCCTAAATCCACCATGACTGTGCACAAAGGATTAGATAATGATATTTTAAACTAAAATATATAAGGTAACTGTTTTTCTTAAAGAAAATCCATATATAAATATAAATACCAATCACAAAGTCTGTGTAGTCTTAAATTTCTATCCAAAATAGAAAAAAACATTTTCAGTCTGAGGAGCCATATCTTAGGTGTAAATTTTCATTTCACTTATATAACTTCAAATCCAGAAGCCAATAAATAATAAATTTTTGCATCTATCTCCAAATCTTTACCACCTTTCTCTCTCTCTTTCTCCCTTCCTCCCTCACTGCCTCCCTCCCTCCCTCTCTACCTCACCATCTCTCTAATATAGAATCTAGATAAGTAGAACTACAAAATAAAGAGCTGATCCAAGGAAGGAAGGTGGCAGAGGAAAGACAAATTTCTAAATTTTTCTACTTGTGAGAAAGGCTTTGGAAGTTAAAAATTGGGTAGAAAGAGGAAATGGAGGCAGCTGAAGTTAGTCTGTGGAATATAGTGGGTATTTGAATAATGTACTTTCCCTCAATGTTGTTTTGTTATCATATTGATGAGAAATAAAAATCCTGGCAGCCACTGAATATAAAGCTGCTATTGAAGACCCTGCTTTATGTGTGCTTTGAATTTAGTCACAGTTTTCCAAGAACTTATTGATGATGTTAAGTGAGGCCTCAGTGTAGGAGAGTGAAAAAATAGCAAAAGGGATTTTGAAGAACTCTTTCCCTCCATTACAAATATACTCTTCTTTGTCACATTAACTTTATAAAGAGCTTGCTGTGAAGATTGCAATCCCTGGTTGGTTAGTCTGGAAGTGAACTCATTTTCTTAGATTGTAACATTGTGAGCTATGAGGCAATTGGGATTTATTTAAATTGTACAACAAGAACCTTTAAAACAGGTCAACTTGTTTTCTGAGGTATTTTGTCCAAAATATATTAACTTATTTGTGGACTTATTTCCAGCAGCAAGGAAAAAAAGGAGAAAATCAAACTGAAAAGCTCTCCACAGAGAAAGGGTCAGTGACCAAAACAAAGAGACACTCAACAGAATGGGAGAAAATAGTTTGAGACAATACATTTAATAAGGGATTAATATCAAAGATCCATAATGAATTTATACAAACAACCCAATCAAAATATGGGAGAGCGAAACAGGCACTTCTCTAAAAAAGACATACAGATGGCACATGAAAGCATGCTCTTCATCACCTATCATCATGGAAATCAAAATCAAAATCACAATGAGATACAACCTCACACCTCCAAGAAAAGACCATAACAAACTAAAAAGCAGAAGTGCTGGAGAGAGTATGGAGAAAAAAGGAAACATGCTGCACTGTTGGGGGGAATGTAGACTGGTCTAGTCCCTATGGGAAGCTGTTGGAGATCCTCACAAGACTAAAAATGAATCTACCATATGACCCACCAATTCCACACTTAGATATCTAGCCAAAGAGCACAAAACATCAATTCAAAAATAAACCTGCGCTCTTATGCTTATAGTAGCATTATTTACAATAGCCAATATATGGAAACAACCTAAATGCCCAGAGCAGATGAGTGGGTCAAGAAGATGTGGTACATACGCAAAATTGATTACTATTCAGTGATCAGAAAAGATAAATTCATGCCATGTGTGGCAACATGGATAGAACTGGAAAGGAATATTCTAGGTAAGCCAGAAAGAGAAAGATAAATACCAGATGGTTTCACTTATATATGGAAGTTAGAGAAACCAAACAAAAGCTCACACAAAATGCAAATTATACTGACCCTTGAAAGGAGACCATATATATGAGACACTCAGGAGGGGAGTGGGCAGGGGAGGGAGAGGGGAAGAGAGTAGAGAACATGGGGGAAGAGAGCATAGTGGAGTGTGGTGAAAGACCATGGGCATTTTGGTGGTGGGAAAACTGTGGTGACTACATCTGAAGGGAAAAACAGTATATTGTGAAAAAATAAACAAAGGTGTTCAAAAAATAATAAAGAGAGAAAAACCCAAAGTATATTCTCTTTTTCTACAGCTGGAAATCAAGATCTCCTTATTTGACAGGATCCATATTGTTTCCGATCTAAATCTCATGCCATTAATGACAAACTATAACTTTCAAGCACTGACTTTGTTAGCACTTTACAGATACCATCTCATTTATTTCTTATGACACTTTTACAGGGGGATTTTTGTCCTTGTTTTACAGATAAGAAAATGTTTGTGAGAACTGAAGTACCTTTTCCAAGGTCACACAGCACAGTCACAATTCAAGCCCAAATAGGTCCTGTGTCATGATTTCTGCTTTCAGTTACTGCATTTTGAAGTCTGGAAAGAGGATAATGGACACCTATGCCAGGAATATAAACATTCTAATTATGTATCCAACGGATGACTTTCTGTACCAAGTTAGCCTTAGAGATATTTTTGAGTAGAGTCTATTTCAGAAACCTTGGGCAAGTTTCTTTATCTCTCTGAGCCTTTGTTTCCTCCACTGTTAAAATAAGAATCTCAATACCTGGAACACATGGTTGTTTGCATGATTAAATGTGAAAAGGAAATCTAACATTGTTGATACTCAATTAATTAATTCTGGCTGATGTTATAGTTAAATTTATTGTCTAGAGAATGGATTTTTTAAATGGAAGCAGTTCTTTCAAGTGAACTATGGTAGCACTGACTGTGTACAAGCTAGCATATATTCAGTATCACTTATTTTTCAGGGAATGATGTTAAAAAGTGACAGTAAAAATCATGGTAAATAATCTGACGAAAGCTAGATACCTTTGTAAATACATAGGGCCCCAAGGGGAAAGGTGATTATGAAAATAAAGTCAGGGATTAAAGGAACTGAAAGTAAGTGAGTGTGAAAATTGTGGACAAATCATGAATGTAGAATGAATTAGAAGCAAGACCATATCATCTACAAAGATTTTAAAGCAAAGTTCAGGAATGGAGAGCAGATTAGAAAGCTTTTTTAAAAATATTGTGGAATCTTAACATAAATATCTATTAGGATTTGTATATCAGTTCCAAAGATATTGAGAAGGGATCATTTGCCTGAGAAAAACCTCCAAATTAAAATGTGATATGAATTTACTTCATCAGACAGGAAAGCAAAATCCAACAAGGAAGACTGGGGATCCTGGTCATTGATGCAAAAGTTCTAAGATAATATGGATTAGTGAATGTGGACAAAAGCATGGGTTTTAGCATTAGAAAGACCTGAGTATAAGTCTTTCTTGACTTGTGTAACCCAGGGGAGTCAACTTCTGAACTGCAGCATCATACATATCCAGTACACATAGTACATGGTCAGTACACGTCTGACCACTGAATTCTAGGAATTAAATGGATAACCAAGAGGCTTCACATATAGAAAATGATTAATATATATAAGTTAGGTTTTATCAGCTTTTTTTAACCACCACTGACTAAAGTAATTTTTCTTACTATCATTTTAGCCAATTATAGAAATAGGTTGTTAATTTTATTAATTTATTTTTAATGCTTTATATTGTTTCGGTACAAAGATATTCCTATTTAAATGTTGTATATTTTAATTTTATTTTATTAAATAAGCTGAATATTAATTGAAATGTTGATGTAAAACTTTGTTCATTAAACAACTCATAACAGCAACAAATCTCAAGTTTGTGTATTTTCAAGATTTATGTCATGTGTGTCTTATTAAAGAGTAACACAGGAGTTGGGCCTTGTTTTCTGTTCTATCCACCCATTCTATTAGTGAATTCAGTCCATTTACATATAATAATCTTGTCTGAAAAGTTTTGAGTATTTTGAATGTGTCATTTCATTCTCGTTTTACCTCAGAATTTTTGCTGATGTCAGCTAAAAATGTTACTCTTATAATTTATGTGTTCTGTGCCTTCTAGTTACCTTAAATATTTTTTAACCCCCCATCCACCTTTAACATTTATTTTTTGTCTTGAGGTCTTTATATTTTCACCTCTATGTGTCTTGGTTTAAGCTTTAATTGAAGGAGTGGTGATGGAAAGATGTAGAACACTGGTAACTGCTAAAGAGGGCAGGTTAATGGGTGAAATGTCAGCATGAAAGACATAGGGTCCTAGAGGTGGCATAAACACAAGGTTCCTAAGTGATGTTGACCAATAAGGGACAGGGTCCCTAAAAGGAAGACAGAAAAATCAAAGACAAGCTCCTCATATTTCAGCATTTAGTTCCCACCCAGTCATATGTACAGAAAGCAATGAAGTAGGCTTTCTGATGTAGCCACTGCAGAAACCTTTCCACTTTGCACCCCACATTCTCCCAGGGAGTGGAGTTTCCAACACAGGTGGAAGCAAATGACAAATGCTGTGGGGAGACTCTGATCTCTACTCCCTGCAGTGCTTCTATATAAAAGCAGCATAAGACAGGAGGTATTTGCCAAACCTGGAGTTTACCCATCCTGACCAATGGGTTCTGCTTCCCTCCTTCCATCCCTCCCCTCTCTATATAACTGGTTATTATTATATATGTGTATGTGTGATAAATATAAAATATACAGTGTATATGTATACACATACTGTTATATATAATAGGTTTGTAATATATAGTGTGTACACACACATGCATTATATATATACTGCTTTATATATATAATAGGTGCCCAAGGCACCTATTTCATCCACTTAAAAGAATAAAATATTAACATATTTAGATAAGAACTCTGGAATCAGTCTGGGTGTATTTGAAAGCTAGTTTTTCCAGTTACTTATGTGACCTTGGGCAAATCATTGAACTTCCTAGAGCTTAATTTTCTCATTTGTAAAATGCTGATAATTGGAATTGAATTGGAATCTTCCTTACAGAATTGTTGTAAGACTTAAATGAGATAATAGATACGAAGTTCATCTCCTGGAACCCTAACTATATTTAAATTGTAGATAAGTGATTGCTATGCTTATCAGTTATCATACATTGTTCTCTTGACAAAAATATCATAACTTACTCCCAAAATGTAAATGTCGTCGGAGCAAATATGTTTCAAAATCAAATACTCTGGCTAGAGCAATACTGGAGTTAGGGGGAGGGGAAAAGTTATAGAGAAACCTAAATACCTATAAATCTGTCAGTATATGTTCTCTCAAACAACTTTTGGCAAGGAACTTTTGAAAACCAGCTACAAATGTTGAGGGGAACCATCTCTGCATTTCATGCCTTAACTCATCACCAAACCACAATAAAGAAGGGAGCAGTTCTGTCAGAACAATCACAAAATTTCACACCAGGAAGGGGAAGACTACTCCAGCTCATTTACAAAATGTCCTCGGAGGACCAGAGAGGCCAAGCATTTTGCTCAAGGTCCCACAGCAATTCAGTGTGGAGCTGGCAGCTAAAAGCAAACCTTCTAATTTTTGTGCAGCTTCCCAGAGGAGGCAGCACATGATAAAATCTGAAAATTGCAAAATGTCCTTCAGAGAGTACAGCGCTGGCTGTACAATGGCATATATTATACAGGAAATAACAATTGTGTTTCTTCTTTCCCTTCTGAGCTGTGTTTGGCAAGTTGTTCATAATGAAAAAGGTGTAGCTGTAATTCACTATGATTACTCCCCATCGCCTCCATGAACATGTCATGTGTCCAGCCATTTGCTTGCATGTAGATTACTTACATTATTGAGAATCAGCACATCTACCCAGCTCAGATCTAGGACTTACTGATGGCTCCTAAGGGACAGAGGTAGAGAGTATCTTGACAAGCCTTGGCATTGTTCCCAATGAAAAGACATTCTTGAAATGTTTTTACTAATGGTCAAATAGCTAAATATTATGTCAATAAATGTGGAAAGGAAGGAGTGATAGGGATGGAGAAATGTACAAATGGGATGGGAGGAAAGAAGAATGAGGAAAGAGGGAGAAGGAGGGAGTAGGGGATAATGGGTGTGCCGGGAAATTTATTAACATTTATTATACCTCATCCTAGAACAATATACAAAGTGTTTCTCAAAGTATGTGTTATCGTGTTCAGCAGTATGCCATACAGAAGAAAATTTTGTGAACCAAAAAAAAATGTCTGGAAAAATTCTGTAAGAAAAGAGTAATTAAAGTTCCTTACTGCATATGAAAAAATATTCAACATCACTAATAATCAGGGAAATGCAACTCCAAACTAAAGTGAGATGCCATTTTACACCAGTAAGAATGGCCCAACCCAAACAAACAAACAAACAAACAAAAAAACCCAAAAAACAGGCAACAGCAAGTGCTAACGTGGATGTGGAGAGGGACACTCTTACACTACTAGTGGGAATGGAAACTGGTCCAGCCACTATGTAAAGCTGTGTGGAGAACCCTTAAACTACTGAAAATGGAACTCCCATTCGATCCAACAATCCCACTTCTAGGAATCTACCCAAAGGTTACAAAAACACTAATCCAAAAAGACACCTGTACTCGGATGTTTATTGCCCCATTATTTATAATAGTCAGGACACAGAAGCAATCCAAATGCCCCAAAACAGACGAATGATTCACAAAGTTGTAGTGTATGTACACAATGGAATATTATTCATCAATCAGAAAAAACAAACTTATGTCTTTCATGGCAATATGTATGAAGCTAGAAGGAATCATGGTTGCAGAAATAAGCCAGAAAGAAAAAGAGAAATTCTGGATGATCTCACTTATATGAGGTATAAAGGGAAAACAATCTAACAGACAAGGAAAATTTAAAACTAATTTCTAGCAAAATTGAAGCATAGAGCATGAGAGAGGGAAAGGGGAATCTCAGGGGAGGGAAGGGCACAGAAGACTGGGATGAAGGTTCAAGAGTGATAAAGTGGTGGGAGAAACCCAGGGTAGAAAAGAAGTAATATAAAACAAACAAATAACTAAATAAAAATAAATAAAAATAAAAATAAATTTTAAAAAATTCCTCACTGCAGGATTACTTGGAGCCTTTTATATGTTGACCCCATCTTTGGTAGATACTGCATACAGTGTTCTCCCAAATTTATTTTGACCAGGGAATGAACATGTTCTTGGTGTTTTCATCAGGAACAGGCCTTTTTAAAACATTATTAGTCAGTAATAAAACTGGAATTCCATTCTACACCTACCCATTCATGTGCTTATCAACACCTGTGACAATAACCACATGACTTTATAATTTCCTGGGTGACTGTTGGGAACTGAAAGGCACAGGTTCTGACCATGGATGATTTGCCTTAGGAAAGGCCTATCAGGACAAAGTGACCTTTACCGCGAGCAGCCAGTGTCCATGTGTTCGTAGGAGATACTCTCCCAGGGAAAGCCCTACATCTGCTTACATTGCTCTGATACACTGTAGTTTGCTTTGCCTGGAAAAACTGCTTGCAAAACTGTTTTCTTGCATGTAACAATTATTTTACCCTTGGAATTAATGAACACTTACATCATGTGTTGATAAACTTCTCAATAAAAGTTGCAGATGAGAAGGGACAGGGAGAGAAGACTTCAAGAGTTGCTCCCCCAGCCTGCCCTACTCTTTACTTTCATCTCCTTTCTGCACTTTTGTGTTTTAAAACCCAGGTCAACATATCCCTCGAGCTCCACTGTCCATCACAGGTGACAGCACACTTCCGTTCACATATAACACTTAGCAGACAGTGACTGATGGCTTGCAGAAGGGAATACTAGTCATCCTCCCATGTGAAATTTCTATTACCAACATCCTTGGCTCTGTAGACCACCGTCTTTTTGGCATGTTCCTAGAGCCACAAAAAGATACAACTAAATCTGGGCACTTCATCCTTAGGCAAATTGCCTTGGGCATCAGCCAAAATAAGGTCCAGATCCTTCAAAACTCAACCACAGCACCACACTCAAAGAAAAAGATGACAACATTAACTTCTGTAAAGATTGTAAGTTCAATGCTGAGGTACAATAGTTGGTGTAAGTTAATAGGTGGCAATTATTAGTTTACAAATAGTAAACTAATAAGTCTATCAATAGAAGTAATACTGTCTTAATGGTTGTAGTATAGGCACCCCTGCATATCGAAGCATAAAGCATGATTGAGAACTTGTTTTTATATTGAATTAACATAAAGTGAAGGTCTATACTCCCTTAGTTTGAGTAGGCGAATAACAAAACTTTCATTCAATTCAAAAATCTTAACCAGTGTTCTTACTAATTACTAAAACACTCTAAGAAATGGAATCTTAAACCAGTCATTCAGGAATTATCTGATCAACACTAGTTAGGAAATCTATCTCATAGGTTGCTGTCATCCCCTAAAGGAAAATAAACTTACAATGATCAACCCACATTTTGGTTAGTATAACTTCCTTGTTTCTTCCCCATTCTGCCTATAACAGTCTATCATTTTTGTACAGTTCCTTGGAGTTCCTTTTTATCTGTCTCATTAGATGCTGTCAGATTCATGAATCACCGATTAAAGTCAACAAGATCTTTAAAATATAGACAGCTGGATTTTGTTTTTAACAACACTTCGGTGTATATCCTTTCATACCTCTTCTATGCATGCATGCATGCATGCTCGCTCATATTTTTTATACATTAGGACTGAAATTATCAAACTAATTTGTAACCCATTTTTCCTATAAAAAAGGCATTGTGGCATTGAATTTGCTTTTACAGCATCATTTTTAAATGATCACACCATATTGTAGCATTCAATAGAGCTGATTTAATAAATTACCTAATATTGAATATTTAGATTGCTTCAAATTCTATGCTATTCAGACAACTGCAAGTAACCTAAATGTTATCACTAGGGAAGTAATTAAATAAAATATATGAAATCATTCAATGGAATACTAAGCAGTATTATGAAGCTTGATGATATAGAGTAGTTCTCAGATGTTCTATTAAGTAAAAAGAGATAACTGCAAAGTCACATGTGTGTTTTACATATTAGTATGTGCAAAGATTTTACTGCAATGATATGCAGATATAAAAATTAAAACACTGTCAGAATCCTTTTACTTTGGGAAGTTTGGGGTTAGAAATGGACAGGAAGAGGAAAAGATTGAACATTTTGCCTGGTGAAATATACACACACATATACTGATGAAAAACCTTGTCATAAAATATGTAGATGTTTATTTATGATAAGTGGTACATTGGGGAGGGAAAGGCAGGGACAAGTTGCGTTGGCAAGTTGTGTCCAAGGAGGTTAGCAGCAGACACAAGAAGGAAATGTGGCACTGTCCTGTGAGAAACTGCTAGAAGTTGGCAACTCAGAACAATGCACTGTTGCACACACCCAAGTCCTATGGGGAAACTGAGAGTTGCAATTACAAGATCCTAAAAATGTAAATTGAACCCTGCTTCAAAAAAATGAAAGCATGCTTCTATAAAATAAATTTAGATTAGGCCTTGTATCTTGAATACATATATTAAGGATATTTTAATCTGTAGTTTGAACATAACATATTAATCTTCACTGTAGGATTCTAAATTTAACTTTTAATAAAGATTTCTAGGATGTTCTAAAGTAGACACTGCTGTTTTTGTTTTTCTCAGGATTTATAAAATAAATATGAACATGCTCCATTGTTCCACAAATGTGAGATTACTTTTAAAACTTAATTTATAGTCATGTTAAATACAACTATATTGAAAGTTTAAATTTTCATGGAAGGAAATATGAAGGAAAGGGATACTCACTTTAAAGAATAATGTTGGCTTCTCAACATCTCCCCCCCCTTAGGCAGTGAAGTTTGAAGGTGAATTGGTATTGCTTCATAAGTCATTTGACTAAAGATATTAGAAAACGGGGGAGGAAATTTTGTAGTAATGCCTAGAAATTTGGTATTTTGAATTAAGGTTCTCCTCTCTGCTACTGGATGGATTCCATGGAATCTATAGCTATGAATGGTACAGAAGATTATAAGAATTTAAATTTTTGTTTGTTTTTTACTGAGGTACCATTCATTTACAATGCTGTATTGATTCAGAGATATGATGTGGCATCTATTCAGATGGATGGTACCACACCACACCTGCCACCAAGACAGTCCTCCACCCTCGTCCAATGGGCTCGCTATAGGGTAAATGAGAGTTTCAAGGTTTTTGCTTTTCTGCCATTGACCCCTATGACCAGCACCTGTGGTATTGTGCCCTCCACATGATTATAATATCTAACAGGACAGTTGCTCTACAGCCTCCTTCAGATTTTGTCCTCCACCCTTTACCCTCTTGTAGCCTCAATTCAGATTTTTCTTAAGTTTAAAAGTTTTGGAGTGAATTATGGACTTACTGTGTCACCTATATTTGTGCTGTGTAAAAAAAAAAAAAGCAAGGGTTCTGTTAAGTTCAAATTATTCAGAGCAAAATATTTTGAATTGCATGGAAGAATTGTCATTTTTTCGGCAATTTTTTTAAAGTTACAGGAATATGAATGCTTTCTTTGAAAGAGACAATCTTTTTCAAGGAGAAATTTAGCAGATATATTTCAATAAACCTAAAATTTATCTGATATATTTCCTTCATTCCACTGAGATTGGAATACTTTTAACATAGCCGGCAGAAAACTATGGTCTACAGGCTGACCATGTGTGGTCTAAAGTTTTACTGAAACCAACAAAAAAATAAAGTGGTGCTTTCTCAGCCATGTTCTCTGAAGTGTTCAATCCGCTAAAACGGATGTCAAGTTTCCAGGGTTTAGATACCACTTTATTTAAAGCAGATGGATTTTTGTAGGGTAAGTGAGTTTAGTCAGGACTTTCTCTCCATTAGCCTGTATAAATAGCATCTGTAATGTGTCTTCTCCATGATTGTGCAGTCCAGTGGGTGTGTGCCTGTGTGTGTACACCTGGGCCTAGGAGTGAGGGGATAAAGGGGCACAAGAGAGCATGAGCACAAGCATGATAAGAAAGCATGAGACCACCAGCGAGAGAGTCCAGAGAAAGAGCTTAAAGATTCCTGGGGTGTCTGGTGGGACCCACCTGCCTCCCAGCAACCCCAGCCCAGGCCCTGCCCCTACCCTGCCTTGCCTGATTTGTCTGTATAATTGCTAAAAACAATATAGAACTGATGAGCCTGATGTTGCCCCTACAACTTTCGAAAAGGGTTTGAATTGTGATATACAAATAAGATAAAAATGATGGTCTTAAGCATTTTTCAGTGCACAGTTCAGTGATATTAAGCAAGCAGATTCATTTTTAACTACATCCACATACTGTGGCTCCATAGTTAAAAAAACATTTGATAACCAGTGATTTAAATATAATACTTTCCAGAATGGACAATATCAATATTTACATGGCAGCAAAGTAGAATGAGAAGTTTGCCATGGCCAGAGGCAAAAGCTGCCTGTGGATGTTGGTTGCCTCAGTATCTAACAGACCACCTGGAAGGATCAATAGTTCAGTGCACTTGTAACTCATTCACAGCACATCAGCCTGACTCAATTTATAAGACGGAAAGCATTGTTCAAAGAATGAAGAGGGCCAATTCCAAAATTCAGGGTTAAAGTTAAAATGCTCATGTCAAAAACCCTGTTTGATTGACTTATGACTGGCAAGAGCAACCTACAAAGGTCAGAGAGCACACAAAGACTTTGGAATTAACCGACTCAGACACAGATGAGCCCACTTACATCAACTCACTTCCAACAGGCAGCTTCAGTCCATATGTTTTACAAAGGGTTGGTTATGTCAACAAATTAGTTTAAATAAAGTTCAATTAAAGAACTTCTCTCAGTGCATATGAGTGGAAGTGAAAGCTGACCTTACTTCTGAGATCTAGCACAAATAAGGTTCCCTGAAGAACCCACACTTTCTTCAGGAGGATGTGTGCTCTATCCCTGGAAGTACAACTGTTAAGAGTTAGCCAAATCAGGCCAAGGCTGGGACTGGGAACACTAAACAGGCCACAAAGCACTGCAGCACATATTAAGACTCAGAATAGATACCTACTCTTTGCTTTTTGGCCCTGAAAAATAAGAAATAGATGGAAACCCCGTGGGAAAAAAAAAAAACATGAATAGGAAACCAATGACCTTCAAGAAAGTTGCCATCATAATAATGGATCCTGGGAAGAGAAGACCTAATCTAGAACATTGAAGGGTTGAGCTGGGTTAACCCTCTAAGGCTCTTTAGGCCACATTTTAGAAACAGAACTTTGTAGCTATGCTGAAAGGATTTCCCTTTCATAATAGCTAACATTTATGAACATTTATAAATGCTAAGCATTTTAAAACTTTATTCCATTTTATCCTCAGAGGAAAAGTTAAATGAGTCAATCCATGTAAAGCAATGAAGGGAGCATTCAGCACATAACCAGCACTCCATGAGTGTAAACTAGAACAAACACAAAATACTCTAAGGTATATATAAAATTATTCATGCTTAACATTTGGAACAGCTCATGTCCAGAGAGGTGAGATTACTTATTTAATGTCAAATCGAAAGTAACTGGAGAAGCTGAGATGTCGCCACTACTACACTATCTTATCTCATGTGCCAACCAGCCAACCCACCAACTGACACATTCTTAGTCTCATGCACTTTGAATATGAGATGATTAAGTTTCAGTTTTTGTCCTCAAGTAACCCAAAGTCTAATATAGCAGTTTTTAACTAGGTCTCGGTTTTTGAGACCTAGAGTTACAGCTAGAGCTGTCCTTGTAACAGTGTCTCAGAGCTCACAACCCATCTTTTCCATATTGAATCTCCACTGTCCAAGTCGAGTAGGCCCATGAGAAAGCTAGTGTAAATTAACACATCTGTCATATTTTAAAAAAGGAGTGATATATACTATTTGCTGTGGTGAAAGATACAGACGTTAACAAAGTCTCTGTACCATACTATAAGCAAACATAGGAAGAAACTATAATTCCATTTGGGACCAATGAAAGATAGAAAATGGGAATGGATAGCATTGAGGGAAATCCTTCTCTTTCAGAATCTTGTAGCAGGTGAGATAGAACTCACTGGAAAATCAAGTGGAAGTCAGCACTGGAACAAGAAAAGGAACAAAGATGGGCACGGTGCTAAGTTCCCTAATGTCTATCTTTAGCACCAATGAAAAACAATGGGAGAAGGGGTGAAGAAATAGAAGGAAAAGGAAAGGGATTCCTGAGAAGGGAAAATCTAGAAGAAATGGAAAACAAGAGGCTGGGGAAGGACGCTTTGAGATAATACTGACACTTGGTGCTGGCTGTGGAGTTGTTTATAGGAGGAGTTCGTAGTATTTCCATGAGTGTGGGGAAGGACATAAAATACAGTGAAGCTAAAGGGATATATTCAATTCTGCTGTAACTCCTGAAATGCACCCAGAAATTCTAGAGTAGAATCAAAGTTTGAATCAAGTCTTAAACTGCACTTAAGAATCGGTTAAATTAAAGGAGACTTGGTTAATTAGCTCAAACTAAGGGCACTTAGGCACGAATAATAGGGTTGCTGAGATTCAGGTTCATTGTTGTGGTTTGAGTGATAAGGTACAAGGGGAAGGAGATTGTAGATGAGGCTAGATAGAGAGAACTGCCCAAGGGCAAGGGATCAATGGGGTATACTACCACACAGGCCTTGGCAGTTGCTGCCACAGGGCCATGTGCTTTGGAGGAAAGGCACTTTTGCCTTCCAGTTCTCTGCTATGTAGTAGAGGACACATGAGGAAAGAGACAGTTCATTCCAGTATGAAATATTTCAGCAACATTTTTGAGCAATATAAAGTACAACTGATTATTGTCACTCACCTGATTTTGGATTTGGGACATTTGGTTATAATCTTCATGTACTTCAATATAAAAAAAACACTATGCAAATTGCACAGTTATTACAACAGGAAAAAAAGAAATGCAAACTTAATGAGCTGTACTCAGAGTGCTTGATGAAGTTGACATTACAGATGATGAAAGCAGGAATGGAAATAGACCCATTAGGCTCACTTTCTTTGGTACGCTTCCCATCAGTCACAGCTGAAAATGATTGGCCATGACGTCCCAGAAGCTCAAGGTGCTGAATTTGGCTCTGAGGCTTTGAGATGACAAAGGATAGGAGGCTCTTGTGTGTGCTTCCGGCAGATTTCGTGTGCAGGATGTCCCTGTGTACCCCTGATTTACGCTTGCAGGCAGGCACCAGCATTGAGGGTCAGGGATACATTTGATTTGATGCTTTAGGGACAAGGGCTTATTGAAGCCGTGGGAAGTAACGTGAAGTGAAGAGCAAAAGAGTATCTATACTTCAAGCAGGTATGGAGAAGGAACCTCATGGGAAGTACCAAAAGCATAAATGTCCTGGAAGCTAAGGAAAAAGGGGATATCAGATGGAAAGGCAAAAAGGGCAAATATGGAGCAGGTGCTACAGGACAAGGGTGTACCTTAGTCACCGTAGACTGAGGAGTGAGATGAAAGAATACATCAGCTCTTACATGGCTTGATTTAATTCAAGGTCTTTTCAAGTTCAAAAATCATTTTGGATGCACTTAGTAGCAATAAAGGCATCTTCAAAGAGCAAGAACTTTTTGTCAATTCCAAAAAATTTTTCTTTAGTGAAAGAGATATATGAGAACTCATGAACATTCTACAATCCAAATGCTCTTAACTTTAAAGGGCAGAAGCCATTGAAGACAAGGAGAAAAAATGTTGTAGTAAAGGTTGAATTATGACAACGTATTTGTAGAAATAGCTAATTAGACAAAACAGGGTCTTCTCAGAGAATGTTCTTTTCTGGCCTTGCCTGGTGTATGATGATGGGTTTATTAGTATATGCATGAGAGCATTAAAAGAGGCCATCACCAGTCAGACCAGGTATTGAGCTTACTAATTACTAATGAACTATATAGGATGTTAGTCACATAAAAAATACCAGGGACATTACAAAGAACATATTATATATTCCCAGAAGATTAAGGCAGAGACAGAGTATTGGAGTTGAAAATAATGTGAGATGTCAAACTACACGGTAATGGAAAAAGTTTAGGGGGATTTTCAAGTAGCGCTGGGAGACCCTGAATACATTAGTCCATTGCCCTCATCTCCCAAATCTTGGCCTATGTTATGGTTGTTTAGATTTATGCATTTAGAAATTAATAGATATATCTAGATCGGAATTTGTAAGACCAGTGTGGTTGATTCCTATAATCATATGTCAAATGTGTGTATAGGTATTTCTTTGGAGAAAACCAATAGCTTTCATCTCATTCCTAAGGTGATCAAAGATTCCCCTCCCCCACCCCACTTATAAATGTTTTATTTCTAAAGTGAAGTTTCCTTACTTATCAGGTGTTTTTGGGAATGGAGGTGTATGGGTAATCAATTCAGGGAACCACTTAAGAGACCCTTGTACTACTAGTCATTATTTAGTGGCACTATTAGTTCTCATAATTTGATGTAAAAATAGCTTTTGCTATTATATACATATCTATCAGTTCTAGATCTAAGCAATTGGATAACATAAATGGAAACCTATTTTGGGATGTTAAAAAGCCCACATTGCTCAAACTTATTAGGTCAAATGACAATTAGGCTTACTGTCTAATTATTCTGAATAGCCATCAACTTCACTGTGGGAACTATATCCATATCCAACAACGGGAAGCTGGTTTTAAGCAACGCAACCTCAGCAACAGTTTTATAACCACAAAACATTGTAGATCAGAAGTGATTATACTTTTAGTTAATTAGACTTCTTTTAATGAGAACGGACATTAATTTTAATCAAAACCCACTGCAACACTTTTTGTTTGATCTCCTAAGGCAGGCATAATTCTACCAGTTTTTTTGGTTGTTCAGGTAATTAATTGCATGGAGATCGCTAACCCATCCTTATTGATTAGATTATCAAAATTATAGTGTTGGTGGGAATATAAATTGCTGCAAACATTATGGAAAGCAATATGGTTATTCTTCAAAAAATTAAAAGTTAGAAATTCTATACGATCCTGCTCCCTTACTTCTGGGTATTTATCACCTCATACCCCCCACCTCCCAAACCTAACTAGTCAGAAGAGATATGTGTGACCTATGTTTATTGCAGCACTATTTACAGTAACCAAGAATCGGAAATAATCTAAGTACCCATCAACTGATGAATGTATAAAGAATATATGTTATATATACACAATTGAATACTGTTCTGCTTAAAAAGGATGGAATCCTTCCCTTTGCAGCAACATGGATGAACTTGCAATTATGCTTACTTACTGAAATAAGTTGGATAGAAAAAGACACACACACATTAAAAAAAAGGAGGGGGATAAAAAAAGAAAAAAACACACACCATATTCTATAACTCTTATATGGTATATAACAAAAACAAAATAAATAAAACAAAATCATTGGATTATAAGACCAATTAGTGGTTGCTAGAGGGAAGTTGATAGTGAGGGTAAATTAGGAAAAAAGAGGACAATGGTATAGTGATGGATATCTTTGCAATTTTAGCAGTAAATTTTATATTTTATGTGCATGCTGATCCTCAGTGATGAATTCCTGAAGTTTATTACAATATTATATTATAATGCAGTTGCCTCAATAAAAACATAGAGAGATTATCAAAGTTAACAGCAGTTATTATCAGGTAATACTTACTAACAGACAGATAATCATATGATTCCAAAAATATTACCGGAATAAATGATTCATTTAAAAAGCTGCATTGACAATGGATACCCTGTTCTATAGATTGGAAGCTCAACAGCAGAAATGAAATACAGGAAAAAATTGGGGGAGATGAAGAATATGCATCTATCAGTGGAATACATGCTTTCAGAATTTGGGATGTAAGTCTTCAAATAGAGGCCCTGGATAGAAACCTTCTCTGACTCAGTCAGCAATGAAAAGAAGATGAAAGTATTCCTAACAGAGGGGACAGCTTATCCCATCTATTTCTCCAGTAATCTTGCCCACATGGAGAATAATAACCATCCTTGGCATTACTTTTAAGTTACAGAGAATAAGAGCCATAAGAAGAAAAGATCAAAGTGCTGCCAGAGGTCCATATTGGCTGCTCTTTGATTCTCCATGGGCTGCCAACGTTGCCATTAGCAATTCCTAGGACAGAAGCTTTCACAAGCACAGTAGGAAGAGCAAAGGTCCTTCTACACACTAGATATGCTGTTGAGAAATAAGGTATAACTCGGGAACTGAAAGTTGATGAGTCAATGAGCAGTTGGTTCTGTTGAAAGAATAGTTTGGTTTGATTTTCTAGTACGGTGTTTATTGCAAGACTTATATATAACATAATATAAAGATATATTTATATAATTTTCTTATTGAGTAGAATAGAGAGAGCATAATATACTGAGTAGAGTGTCTGTGTATGTGTGTGTGCACGCTCATGCACTTGGGTGTGTGAGTGATCTATTCTGCTACATACTTTTAGTGGGGAGGGTTTTGGGTTGGTTCAAAGGTCAAGGCAGCTATTATCTGAATTTAGAAAACTAGCATTTTCTAAAATTTCTATTTCACTAACTTTTGCATTGAATTCTTTCTTTAAATTAGATACTATATTAAAAATGCTATTTCAAGGAAACCTCTGGGCAAGGAATTGTTCTTTGATAATTATCATTACAAGCATCCAAAGTCATGGCTATGTACATTTACACTTTTGCTTATCAGGTATTTTTGGGAATGGAGGTATATGGGTAATCAATTCAGGGAACCACTTAAGAGACCCTTGTCATTATTCAGTAACACTATCAGTTCTCATAATTTGGTGTAAAAAGAAGATGCTGGTCCACATGAAGGTCTTCATTCTTAAATAGCAAAGAACATTTTAAAAAATGTAGTAAAGGTCCTATATCTCCTTCCTTAACTGAAAAAATATTTCTGGTCTGATCCTGGCTTTTAGCTCTGGAGGGCAAAGGGGAGGATCAGAAGTGACAAACACATTTGGATAATTTCAGAGACTTGCACAGAGGCAAAAAGCGTGGAGAAATCAAAAAATGCAATTCATTCCAGAGGTTATTGACAAGATTAATTACCTCATAACTGCTTTAATAAAATGACTCCAAGCATATTGCAACTATAATTATCCATAAAAATCCTAATGAATTCAATTTCTCCAGATATCACCCTGCTGCAACTGGTGAGTACAGAAGACATAGAAGGAGGAGACAATGTTGCTCTTAGGGAGGGCAGGCAGAAGGGAAAAGAAGGAAGAAATGGTTGGTGCAATTAGAGGGTATCTAATTGGGTCAAGTAGCAGGGGTGAATGGTGTTTAGTCTGGCTAAACATTGTGATGTTTCATAATAATCTATGGACCCTGTGTTTAGATGTCAGTGTTTCTGTGGAAAATAAGCCAAATAGCACTATTTCTCTTAACTCCCACTACAGTGGTTGGTGGTGTATATGTGCACACATATATATATGTACACCTCTCTGTACTTATGAATTTGGCTCACCCTTTAAATGATGCACATAAGAAAATCAACTCTCATCTTGTTCAAACTGGAACTGATCAACCTGAGAAGAAGGACATATTATTCTGCAGCGCTCTCCATGCTTCCTCCAGCCTCCTACCTACTTGGGTGCCTGTTCCATTCCTGGGAGCCTTGAGTTGTTGCTGGACTACTTATCCAAATCCCCCGTTTCCAGGAAGAATCCACTCCCGGGGGGCCTCCCTCTCTCTTCCTCATGCAAAGTGTTCCTCTTTGAGTTCCTATCCCACAAAATCGTGTTTCACCTCCATCTTACTGAAAATGTGATGACAAGAAATATTATTTAGACTAGAAGTCAGAATGATCTGATGCCATGCAATGGACATGTAGTTTGGGGGCAATTAACTTCTTTAAACTTTACCAAATAACCCTGTGACAAAACTCTATTACTCAGAAAGCTTAAGACACATGTTCAAGGTCATACAAAAATATCATGATTGATCCAGTATTCAAATCCAAATTTATCTGGCTCGAAGTCAAAGTTCTTTCCATTACACAATGTTTATTCTAATGGTTTTTATTGTAATATGTCCTGTATTCCCAATAGCACTATAAACTTCCTCAAACCAGAATGGCATGTCTTACCAAACTTTTAGATCCTCTACTCTCTCCATGGGAATGCCCAGTTTTTTATTTCCACAAAGTTGATTTTATATTAATTTTCACATGTATGGAAGGCACTTTTCCAATCAAGCCTAGAAACTATCCTCCTTCAGGCTCAAGAGCATCAACTGTTTCATTGCTAACTCACATAAAAGACTTTCTCAGTACTTATCAGATCCCTCATCATTTCCTACCAACCAAGATTGTGACTGCTTATATCTCTCTCCTTTTGTACTTACCAGGCTGAGTGATAGAGGTGTCCTGAGTAGATGCTGAGGACTTGAAAGGTCTTGGGCATTCAGATTCAACTTTTATTCATTCACTCAATAAATCTTTACTCAACACTATGGACCAAATATGTTGTGTTAATTATGCTTCCAGGTACCAGGGATAGAGACAGGACTGCCAGACCTGGAACTATACACTGATTAGGAGTGTTCACTTATATAAGGATCACTTCCATATGGAAGGATAATACTAAACCACACTTTTGAAGTCAGAGCTTGAGCTTTTGATGTATTTGAGTCAGCTTAATGAGACACATGTCATTTCTGGGCCAAAGCTTTAAGAGCTACTGAATACTTGACTACATGTTTTTTTCCCTATATAGCAATAAGTCCCATTGTTAGATGTTGACTATTTCATTAGGCTAGTTCCCAGAATTAGGATGGCATAGAGAAATGTCCCAGTCAACCTGCAAAGAGTGTGAGGGCAATGAAATTGCTGCCAATTCAAACCACTGAAAATATTTAGGCTACTTCTTACTACATCATAATCTACTATACCCTGATTGATACAGATTGAAAGGAAAATAAAGAAAACAGAACCCCATTTTACTTTGAGGCCATTGCTATAGATTTACTAGAAGCTATCTAACTCTTGAGGTTTGGAAGGCTATATATGAACAAACTTAAAGGGAAAAAATATCATAAAGCAGTCATGATTATGGCAGTACCCTTTATCAAATTAGCACCTTTTTTACAGAGTTAATAAAAACAAAAACCCCTACAATAAAACTGGGTTTGCATATTTGCAAATTTTCAACAAACACACAAACCAGGAGAATTAAGCTTGAGTGCTTCTCACTAACAACCTAGTAAATCAATTTTATACATTGCACCATTTTTTGGTTGTTTTCTATAAAGTGAATTTTCAATGTTCTCCTGGAGAAATTATTCACGGTACAGCCTTCTAGAAAATGTGTGCATTCTGCAGTCATTGTAATTCCACAGAGAGCTGTGGCCACCAAAAGAATGAATCGTACAGACCCCCTCAACTACAATGAGCATCACTAGACAAGGGCCTAGCACAGAATAATTTTTGTTAAGTTAAGAAATCAATGAACACTCCCAAGATTAATGGTCTGTCAAGCATACTTTTCAGAATCATACAATTATAGAAAGAATTTTTTTTAAAGACCCCTTAGTCAATGTGGGAACAAAACTATTCTGTACCCAGTACCTAAAAGTCACTTATTTGCTGTGTGTAAGAAATGAGGTGCTATTACTCAAAATCATTCCAGAATTTGAGAATATTTTAGTCAAAACTTTTTGTCTTATGCCCAATCTCATTCTTTATTAGTACTCTATATCACTTGAGCACCTTCTATGACCCAGGTACTATTCTAGAGATACAAAAATAAATAAGACTTGATTTCTGTTTTCACCTAAGCTTATAGTCCAGTAAGACGGACCAACAATAAATAATCAAATGAACAAATACATACCCATACCTACAACTTGTGATAAATTCCATGACGGAATATAACAAGGAACTGTGGGAGGGTGAAATGGGATTAACATAATTTGGACCAAAGCAGAAGTCAGAGAAGATCTTCTATGTTGTGATATTTAAGCCTGGATTCCATTTCTTCAATTTGTTTTCCTGATAAATACTGTTATCTAATTGAGCCTATATCTTTTATCATTTAACATGCTTTTCTTTCTGCCAGAAATGTTTTTTATCTAGTCCTCACCTGAGTAGAACCAACAGATTCTAGCAATGTATGGGTAAAGTAAGAGTCAAGAGTTGCTTCTAGGTTTCCAGTTTCCAAATTGAATGGATGGTGGCAGTGCCATTCCCTTAGAAAGGCTACTCCATTGGCTATACCTGCAAAATATGTACAGCATCTAACTTTTCTTACTATAGCCACTGCTATCACTCTAGTCCAAGCCACCATCAGCAGTCCCCTGGATTTTTGTGGTGGCTTCCTGACTGTTTTCCCTGCTTACATTCTGCTCCTTATAGTGTAGTCTCATCACCGCAGCCAGGAAGCTTTATAAAGCCTAAATCAAATGGTCACTTTTCTCCTCAGAAACCTATAAGGACTTTTCATCATAACAGAACAAAAATCAAATTCTCGTTTTCATAGTTGACAACCCAGTATATGATCTGGCTCCTGGCTACCTCTCTGATCCTATTTCCTAAAACTTTTCTTCTCACAGCTTCCCCATCATTGTACTTTTCTCAAGCATATCAAGCATATCATCACCTCAGAGCACTTGTACTTGGTGTTCCAATCATGTAAAATATTCTCCTAGATATTTGCATGACTCATTCCTTCTATTTGGTCATGTTTTCCATAATTAGTGTCTTCTCAGAAAGACATTTGTTGATCACCCTATCAAAGTCAGAAGCTTCCCTATTATTCTTTTACTCTTCTCTCCACTTTACTTTGCTTCAATATATTGAATATAAATATACCCACCCACTAAAATTATTTTTTATTTCTCTCTAGCAATAAAAAAATGTAAACACTGGAAGTCAGAAGCCTGTTCACTGCTCTATGCCTGGTACTTAGAATAGTGTCTGGTACCGAGTAAGAAGGAGCAGAGTGGAGGAAGTTAATGAGTTTAGTTTTGGAGGTGATTTGGGAACATTCAAGTTGAGAAGTCCAGTAGGCAACTATATAGTAGAATTTAGGGTTCAAGCTTAGATAGGGATTGGAAGGTTTTACATTAAGTGAAACCAAGTCAGAAGGAAGAAGTAGCAGATGGTTTCACTTATATGTGGAATATAGAAAAACCAAGTAAAAGGTCAAGAAGAAAGACAAAACTTCAAAGTTGACCATAGATCTGAGGCATGTAGCAGGGGAAGGGGAGGGAGAGGGCTCAAAACGGGGGAGGGAAGAGCATAAGGGGCCACAGTGATGGTTCACAGGGGGCTATGGTTGGTGGGAGAATTACAGGGACTTCACCTGAGGGTAGAAACCAATTACTATACCAAAAATGAACAATGGTCCAAGAAAATAAATTAAAAGAGAAATTGCAAAGTCATAGGCATAGAGGTGGTAGTTAAAGCTGTGAGACTGGATGAGGAGGAGGTAAACTAGAAAGTAATACATACTGAAAAAACTAGAGGACCCAGGGCAGGGTGTTGGCATCAACCATATTAAAGAAGAATATAATGTATATTTTTCTCCCTTAATTGTTTTCCTTCAGCCTCTCCTTTTTCTCCCTTGGCTATTTCATGTCCACTCCTAGTCTGTTTGTCCTGTTTTGACAGGAGTTTGTGTTAAAAAGAGGCAAACACTTCTACATGACAAAATGAAACCTACCCTTAGAAAGCAATGTTTTTCTAAGTTTCCTAAGGAATGAGTTATATATAGGAAGGATCCATGCAATTAAATGTGCCTTACCAATGTTTATTATGGTTCATGCTTAAAAATCCTATTAAGAAGAAAACTACTAAGAATCAATTAGAGTTGGTTTACAAAATCTATTAATGGGAATTCCACTAATGTTAAAACTTAGACATGTTGTAACTACCGGGTTATCTTTGACCTTCATTTAGTTTGCTTCTTGTGTTTATCCATTCCTCTTTTTAACTACAGCACATTTTAAACAGCTTAGTAGAAGCTGAACTACTTCTTATTATTAAGTGTGAGAAACCCAGCTGGAGGCTCATCCAAAGATACAAGCTCTCCAAATGTATTTTCAGCTTTGATAAGCAAAGACATTCTGATTGCATGGCATGTACACAGAACCATTATTTTTAGAAGATTGGAAGCATCAATATTGGTCATCTAGCTTGCCTGTCTTAGGTTGTAGAAGAAATGGAAAATCAGGAGACTTTTAAACTGTTGGACTCTTTGAGAAAATGTTCTTCAAATTACTCAGGATCCATTTGTCTCCATATAAGAGTGCACAAGCATCAGGTTAGTTTTTAACAATGAAGAACTAAGGCCCTGGCATGTTTCCTGACCAGAGAGGTCATCTGTAACATGCTGAGTTGATGACACTTGGGACAATATGCCTCTTGTGTCAGAGACACACAGTAAGCTTTCAGGAGTGAAGCAGTGTGAAGAGAGAAATCATAAAGGCCTGGAAACCAAATGCTTGTGAGTCATGCACTTGGAGGAGGGGGTGATGGAAGGGGGGAAAGCAGTGTGGCTCCTGTGAAATAATGATTACAGACTGACCCAGGGTCACCCGAAAGCATTAAAGGACACAGAATGATGTTTTTGCTCTGCTCTTCATAGTCTAGAGGAACTTTCCCACTGACCCTTGGATTTAACAGAACATAGGACAGGTTTATTGAATGTTACAATCATCTAAGGTATTTAGGAGAGGATATTTAGAGGGAATGCAAAAAAAAAAAAAAACACAACATTTTCTTACCTTTGGATTCTGTTTTCTTTTATAATATATATTATGTTATAGTTGATAAAACTAAAGTTCAGAGATGATTAAGCAACTTATAACCACACTGTCAGTAAGTGAAAAAATTAGAATCAGGTTATATTTTTTTTCGCATATATCAAATCACACATTTGCTTTTTTGATTTAATTTAATTTTTAATAAAGACATTTTCTTTCAAAGTCTTATCCCCAAACCACACACATATTTAATACATATATATATATAACATACAAATAAAAATATATGATATAAAAGTGAAGTGGATCTGGCTTTAAGGAGACTGGAGGTATTTGAATTAGACCTCTACCCTGTCTCTCACCTCTCTGCCACTTTTTGGATCCTGAGCTCTTCCTATGAACATCTAGGAATTTCCAAAATACCAAAAAACTATAATACACTACAATACAAAATTTCTTCATTTGAGGATCTGTGCCCCCTTTTGAGGTATAAGTTAATAGACAATTAAGATTGGAAGTAAACATACAGTTATGTAAAAGATACAGTCTCAGGAGCAAGTTATGAGATACCAGCCTGACAGGAGTCATGAAAGATGAGAAGAGCTGGCATGACAAGAAGATGAGAAATGAGGTCCCAGGATAAGAGAAGGAAGAAAAAAGAGTAGGGAAAAGAGTCCTGGGACAAAACAGTAGCCGGATAGAAAAAGGAAAAAAGGTCTATAGAGAAACAAAGAAAACTTAATTAAATATAATGGTCCTTTTGTGTTTTATTTATTCAGATTCTTTGTAATCTTAAAGGGCAGAAGGCTTTCTATTTAGCAGCTTTGTGTTTTGTTCTTACTAGTTGAAATGCTTAAATCTTGGCTCATTTATTGGCCAGATTAATGAGTTGTTTAAAATTATGAGAGTATGCATAGGACTGCTTCACAATAGGCAGTATGATCATGTTCTTTGACCGTCTCAGTTTATGCCTGTTACCTTGGCATAATGATAAATAAGCTCTCTCTTTACTCTGAAAAATACCTCATTTTGGGGACTGCATCAAACCAAAAGCTTCTTCAGAGTGAAAGAAAGGCTATCATTAAAATGAAAAAACATTCTAAAAAATGAGAGAAAATATTTGCGTAGTATACATCCAAATAAGAGACTAATATCCAAGTTTTACACAGAGCTCGTACAACTCAACAAAAAGAAAACAAATAATTCAATCAAAAAATGGGCAGAGATAGGTGCTAAAATAGGCATATCACCAAAGAAGACATACAGATGGTTGACACATGAAAAAAATGTCAATCATCACTTATTATGAGGGAAATGCAAATCAAAATCACAACAGGATACCACTTCACACAGTGGGTATGCCCCACTAAAAACAACAAGTGTTATCAAGGGTCTGGTGAAAAAGGAATGCTCTTATACTGTTTGTGGGGATGTAGATAGGTGCAGCCTGTATGGAAAACTGTATGGAGGCTTATCACAATATTAAAAATAGATCAATTATACAATCCAGCAATTCCACTCTTAAATATCCCCCTCAAGAAGGCAAAAACACTAATTCAAAGGGATATATGTCCTCCTATGCTCATTTAAGCACTATTTATAACAGCCAAGATAACCTAAATACCCAACAACAGATGGATGGATTAAAAAGATGTGACATATATACCCAATGGAATAAAACTCTGCTAGGAAAAGAGATGAAATCTTGACATTTGGGTGGAACTAGAGGAGATTATGCCAAGTGAAATAAACCAGAAATAGAAAGAAAAATACTGAATGATTTCTCTCACAAGTGAATATAATGAAACAAAACAAAGGAACAGATAAAACTAAATCAAAACAAACCCCACAAATATGACTGCAGAAACTGAAGCTACTAGTGGTAGTTGGGTTGGGGAACAAAAGGGGAAGGAGACTGAATGATTTACAATAGGGTCTTATGAGGATTTAGGGGGTGGGTTTAGTGTGGTATCATACTAGAAAAAGTATTCCCCTAATCATATACAGTGTTGCAAATAAATGCTATCTCAATAAAAAGTTATAAAATTATTTTTAAAGTCATATTTTGTGTATATGGTTGTCATAAACACAGTGCATTTGTTGGGCAAGTGGATGTTAGAATATTTAGGTTTTTCCTCTTTGGCTGGTCAAACTTTTTTTTTTTCAAAAATTTTGTTTTATTAAGGTGATCTTTATAAATTTTCATTTAATTTCTAAAATTACATGATGTTTAATATATGAATGTGAAATATTTCTTTTTTAAATTTTTTCCATTTATTTATTTTTTATTTATATATATTTCACATCATTTCAGTCCCTGGGGTCACCCACCACCTCCCCTCCCCACCCGCACCAGCTAGTCCCGTCTCTCCTCTTGTGTAGTTTCATTTGGTTGACCATATAGTAGTGAAATCATTTGGTTTCTGTCCCTTTCTATCTGGCTCGTTTCTGCTAGAATGATTTCTTCTAGGTACATCCAACTTCTTAGGGAATCCTTTCATTTTCCTGCCTAAGGTAAGCCCTGACTACCAACATTTGAGAAACAGCCCAAGTAAAATGTTCAAAAAATTTAAAACATGACTTTTATACATATTAAAAGAACATTCTGAGGAACTGGACATTATTACAAACATTTAGGAAGAAATTTTAGAATGGAATTGCTAGATTAGTTACACAACTACTTAGTGTCCAGCAAAGCAAAAACTAATAATTTTTGTCTTTAATTTTTCTATTGGACAAAATTATTTGCATCTCTCTAGAGTAGAATAAGTGAAATAGTGTAAATTCAGAGTCTGATTCCTTAATATAAATAGCAGAGTCAAACTTAGATGTTTCCCTAGATAATTAAAACATCCATAAGTGCATGTGTTAAACAGAGCTTCATATGACCTCCAGCAGGCAAGTTGTACACTTCTAGCATTATTTCTAATTTTTTGAATATTTTTTCTGAACAGACCTAGAGGGAGGAAAAGCCTGAGGGTTTTCAGGGTTCATGTCACATAATCCTGAATACTTTGTGACATTCAAGCTGTACACTATTCACGGTATACTGCAGTCGATATATTCTGTTTTAGCACCTCTGGAGAATAAATCTCTACTTTTCTGGTAAGGCAAAGGAGAGGCCGTTCCCTGGAAGTATGGAGATGAAGGCATGCCTCTAGGGATCTATTAAATACTTTTCCATCATGCTCCTTTATTAGCTTCTGCTTTCTGCCCAGCTCCAGAGGGGCATGGTAAAACTCTGACTGCCAATTTGAACCTTTTCATGATTCTGCAGAGGAAACCACATTGGCTTTCATAACCCTCCCCCTCCACTACTAGTTTGTAAATTATCTTTCTCAGATTTGCTAAATCAATTAACTTTAATCCATTTTCTTTCCATCTTTAATATTATTGTCTTTCCTCTATTTCTCTCTATTCTGTAGGCTTCATGCTTAATAAAAAAAGAATCCCTTAATTGTGGTTTAGAGATATTTCATGAGGTTTGATGAACTCTTCAACGTTTGTATCTTTAGCTCTTTCTTCCTAAATTGGTAAGATTTCCCAGTAAGTATAATTCTAATCTCTTGATTGCAGAGCAAAGATCTGGCTGGCAACACTCTAAAAGTTAAGCCTGGGAACAAGATAGGAGGTATCCATATGCATAAATGTATTCAATTCTCTTAGTTTTGATACAGTTCCCTTGACTTTATCACTGGACCCAAGAAATTAGAGAAACTGTGTAATAAAATCAGATGCATGCTTTCAATATACCAGCATCTGGAACCCCAAAGATTATTAATTTTCTTTTTTTAAACTATACAGGGACAATTATAAATTAAAAATGTATGCATTCAATATATTGATTCATGAAAAAAAACAAATATTTGTTTTGTGAACTGAGTATTTTAATAATTTCCCCAACAAAAAATACATGCGGGGCTGTTAAGTATCTATTATAAAACAGTGACTAGCACTCAATAAATACCACTTATTTGCACAATTATCTAAAAACACATCATTTTAATGAACTGACAAGCTGTATGGGCAGTCCCCTAAACTGTATATATAGTAATATCCATCTGTTTTCCTTTGCTATTCACTGCATATTTCAAATCAATTCAATTAATCATATGATTCAATCCTCATAATTGGGTCTGTGAGCCTTTCTTCCCCAGGACCTCTAGGAGAGCTTACCAAGAAATGTACTTAGATAGGATCATTGTATCAAGGTAATTTTCCACTCTGAGAGTAGGAAAGAAATTCTGGGATCAAACTAATATTCAAGAGTTGAGTAAGACAGAATTAAACAAATTTCCTTACTGTAAAATTATTTGGATGTTTTAATAGAAGAATGTGGAGTATATCTCTCTAAGACAGCAACAGATAGAGCATGGTTTATTTACTGTTATTTTTGACAATGTAGACCTTTCTTCCAGGTGCAGTCCATGATGCAAATGTTGTACAGACCACAGAAATGTTCCACAGAAGCTTGGGAAAGACTTTGTCAAGAGAATAGGTATTGCTATTTTGGTGCCTTTTCAATATCAATCTCTTGTTCATGTTTTCTTTCAGTTTTGCTCCTGAGCAAAGTGATTGGATTTACTGACATATTTTAGCAATATAGTTGAGGCTGTCAGAAGTTTGACTGGTTTGAATAAGTGTTCTCTTCCTTTAAATTGGAAGCCAAATGTAGGGAAAAGAAAATCTATACAGACAAATGAATGAAGACTTTGGAGGCCTTCTGAAAGACAGACAGAAAAGGAAAGAATGGTTTGTTGAGTCAGGTTCAAAAACAAATATAAAGGATCCCAAAAGCTCTATAGTGGAAACAGCAGTCAATCGAAGTGCTTATTCTGTAATAGTGTTTTTCTTAATTGATTATTTCACTTTTTTCCAAATAATCCTGTGAGAATGGTACTAGTTTTCTAATTTTACCAGTGTTACCAAAGTACAAATAATTTAAGTAACTTACATAAGATTACATGGTGAGGAAATAAGAGAGCCTGCTCTCTAACCACATTTTGTTTACTTCTACAGCTGGTGGTGCTTAAGGTTGAACTATCTCCCAGAGACAATACTATTTGGATGGTTTTTGACACCTTTTGTTTTGATCTCCATTTCAATAAAATAATCTGTGTTCTACAAAAAAAAAAAAAGAGTATCTTATGACAATTCCAGAAAAAGGATCACAGTTAACTCTATACCTCTGTTTTCTCATCTATAAAGTAGGGATGATAATAGGACCCTTCTCATAAGACTATTATGAGATTTAATGAGTTAACATACGTGCAGCGGTTAGAAGAGAGTCTGGTTCATTAGATGTGCTCTATTAGGTAGAGTCATGATTTTTATCCCACTATTAGAGTTAATGATATTTGGTTATGGGACACTTTCTACAGTTAGAGAAGTGAATCTCAAAAAGTAGAATTTCAGGTTGTAAAAACTCTAAAAGAAGAGCAGAAAAAGTTAGTTTCTATTCCTATAGAAAGGAGAACCCTAAGCACTGTCAAACACTGTCGAGTGGCTAAGACCCTACGATCCTTCCTGCTGATGCTCTGCCTCTTAACTTCTGCTCTGTAGTTGTCTCATGGACTCATGAGGTTTTTTTCTGTCCCACCTACCTCTGCTATTAGGTGTTCTTAGCCTTGTTTTCTGTTTGAGCCTTAATATTGTATATATTTGGCATTAGTGACCTTTCTCAGTCAGGAGGTTTGCTCTTCATTTTACAACTTTCTTCATTAGCTTTTTGCCCTTTAAGGCAGAAATTTCTGTTCTTGCTATTTTAAAATACTGCCTCAGTTTTCTAATTAAACACTGCAACTGAAGTGTTTGCAGCATGGATTTGGAACAGACTTCTTTTTTTCTAAAGGGAACACATCTTTCCACAATGTTTTGTGTTTAGCAAGACATCTTCTTCTAAAACTTAACCCCAGTCTCACAAATTCAATGCATATAACATCACATTTGACTTCCTCTGCAGACCAGTTTCCCACCCTTCCAGTTTACCCCTGGCATACCACTTCTGAACTTGTCCTCTTGCAAAAAGCAAGCCTTACTATAGAGAAATGGTTATGAGGCTTAAAAGGTTTTAGAGTCAACAGAAGCAGATTTGAGCTACTTGCTAGCGGTATACCCTTGGGCACATCACAAACTAGATTTTTTTCTGAACTTCAATTTCCTTTCTTTGAAATGGTATAATAATAATACTTACCTCTTCATCAGGCATCTGAGCACTACGTAAGATCAAGCTTGTAAAGCCTTTAACATAGTGCTTACAAGTAACAGTGGCTAACAATTATTGACGTTTGCTACCTACCAGGCAATGCTCTAGCACCTTTTTCATCTATTTTTTTTAATTTAATCCTCATAACTCTATGACAGAGTTACCATTACTGCAGATGAAAAGATTCAAACATGTAGGATGTAGGGAAAGTAAACAGAAGGACAAGAAAAAGTTAAAACTAACAAACTGACAACAGAATTAAAGCATCCAGCAAGGGAGGGGGAGAGAAAAAGGGGCAATCAGGGGATGGATGAGCATAAGAGATCAGGATGATGGTTCACGGTTGACATGGTGATGAGAGAACCTCAGGGTGGTGGTGGGAGAACCTTATACAATGATGTAATATATATTAATCAATTTAAAAAATGAAAAAAAATAGTCATAGAAACTTTAAATAATATGCCCAAGCAGAAATGGTGCTCCAATCAAGGCAGCTGAGCTCTAGAAGTCATGAAGCTAATATAAACTACCCCAATCTCCCACCTTTGATGTTGTATGCAGTCAAAACACTCAACAGCACTTTCAATATGCCATGGCACTCACTGAATGCTAACTATTGTGCTGAAGATGCTGTGCCAACAGCTTAACATGAATGATGTTAAGAAGCCCTAAACCGAGGTGTGGCTGTTTCTCTCTATTCTGTAGATGAATGAACTGAGGCTCAGAGAGGTGAAGAAACTTACCTAAAGTGACCCATCTTAGAAGTGACATGGCTGTAAGCCAATCTACATCTCGATCATTTTAAAAAGCTGTGCTCCCAGGTACCACTATTCACTTTCCTGCAAGTTCTCGCTTATGATGAGGAGGAAGAATGCTGCTGAACTGAAGGCTATTATGCAGTCTGTTAAAACCAGATGGTGATTGTCCGTAGAGCTTTAAAATCACTTTGTGATATGAAAGGATTCTTTTGTCATGAGATTTCACTTGGGTATAGAAATACTGAAGTAGCACATGTAGGTGAAGGAAAGTGTCACCACAATTTTTAGCTAAGAAAATTACTTTTAGGCTCTAACTGGCCACCTGGACCCTGGAAGACAAAAGTCTGGGAAACAGTCCCTAACACCTTATTCTTATTTGTTTCAACTTAAAGTGTAGTTTTTTTGCAGAGGCTACCTAGTTTACGAAATGAACATGTTATGGTGTTAAGTGACTAAAACCACAACATAAAAGTGATCATGTCAATGTTCTAGCCAAAGCCCTTAAGAATTAAAACCAGTATGGTCGGGAGTCTCTACACTCACAGTCCAGCCTATGTGCCCAACACAAACCCTTTATTCCCGTCAGACCTTTCTAGCCAGTTGTACCCTGTGCATTTCCTGCTGTTGCATCTGTGCCTATTGCTTTCCCCTGCATGCACTCTGCCCACCCAAGTTCAGATTGAGACACCCCTCTCAGATGAGCAACAAATCACAATGACCTTTTTTTCCTGCAAATCTATAGCTCAGAGTCCATTCCCCTAGGGAAAAAATAGTATTAGACATGATCATTTACAAAAGCCAGCTATCAAGATTTCTGTATCACCATGATTTGTAAAGTGATTACTAACTTAAACTTTTGTCTCCAAAAGAGTAGCATAACCTCCTGAAGGGAAAGAAAATTGTGTCTTCAATTCCTTTTTGCTAAAAGAGCTCAGTTTCTATTTTAGTTCTAGGTACACAACAGGTTTTTATTAAATGCTTAGTGAATAAATGAATAAAACAGAGTAGTGCTGTATGCAAACATCCAAAAAGCACAGACAAAAGCAGTTAACTGTATGTATGGATGAGGAGGTCACAGAACAATAAAAGCAAATCAAGCAGTTGGCTTGGGGTGATCTGGTCTATCACAATTCCTGCCAAATTTTCCACTTGTTCAAACTGTCAAGGATTTGTATTTCTTAACTTGTTCCTTCCAAAAGATTGATCTCAAAGTAGTTCAGGCTTTTTTGTCCATTTTTTAGTCATTGTTAATCTCATGTTCTGTCTTATATATGAATTGCTCTATTCTCCCACCTTATCCTTTTGTCTCCAAAAGCCCTGCTTGTTTTCCTTAATCTCATCAGAGAGTATCAATTTAGTTCCCATTGTGCCATTCTTATCTCTTTCCTACTAACCCTGATGTGGACTTCTGTTGTTCCATTCTGTTTTTTGCTCACTCTGTGACTAAATCTTTCACGGTAGTTTCTCAGAGTGGATGCTTCATTGATTTCTGGCTGTGTTTTTTTATCCCTGATGATCTCTAATAGGCACAGGTGGCCTATACATCTAATACTTCTGTGTTACCATAGGGCCTTTCACGAAAGCCCACTGGCCTTCAAATGCTCCCTCCCTATAGTTTGTGAAGCAGTAAAGAAAAAGCATCTCACATTACTCAATTCCCTGGATGTCATGCATGTGAAGAAAGCTCCACTGTCTTTGAAGGCAGCTCCTCCCTCCAAATACACTTTTCTCTTTGGGGCATGAGATATTATCATGCTACTTCCTGCTTCTGACCCATTTCCCCTTCAGTGAATGATACTTGCCTGTTAGCTGCCTGCTAGCTGGGCCTTAAGACACTTGGCTCTGGAAAGACAGGGAGAAAAAAAAAGAATATAAGAATAGGCTAATTCAGTTGTAATAATTGGAACTTTTGGCTAAACAAAATTTACCTCTATTTCCTGTTAAAGTTTACATATTGTGTGTTCCCCTCCCAAGGGATCCTCCTGGGCAAAGATACTGCTATAAAAATTAATCTGAGCAAAGGCATTCTTAAAAGTGCTCTGTTCCTCGTATTAATCAAAATAGTTAATAATTATCAACAGATTAAAAGCAAAATCCTAGCTATGTAACTATATTTTTAACTTAGTAAAAGCTTTTTGGCTTTGCAGTATTGTGAACAAATTTAAATTCATCTTTGAACTGAATTAAAGATATCGTCCAAATCAGTCATGGCACAGTGGAAGATCCCAAAGTGTCTGGCAAACAAGTCGATTCTTTCATACTCCAACTGGGAGATGTGATCCCAATAGATGTGGTTAAACATTCTCACTGACAAGGTGGACTTTCCTGATAGAGTTTTTCCTGGAGTCAGAAAGGGGGATTCAATTAGAGCAGAAAAGGGAAGGGAGTGGGGCCTTTCTAAGGGTGCTACAATTTGACTTGATGCTATAAATGCTCTTACCTAGCATTCTAATTATCTTTCTCCATAATTCATCCTGCTCATGCTACAAAGTTATGCACAATTATGTTTTTCCCTGTAGGTGCACTGTGCTTCAAGATTACTGCAATATGTGACTAGAAGTGAGCTGGACAATAATAAGTAAAAAGTGAGCACTAGAGTATGAATGAAACGTAGTTGACTGGTTTACTGTACTTGGCTTGAAAATGAATTTTCTTAGTCTAAAGAATGGCACCTAAATGAAAAAACCAGAGAAGCAAGTTCAACATCTAGATCTGGAACTTTCAGGGCAAAAAGAGAGGGAATCAAACCTAGTTTCCATCAAGCATATAACCCTAAATTGTGTTCGACTTGGTTGAATCTCAGTTTCTTCAACTAGAAAAGAGGCATAAAAGTAAATACCTCACAGAGTTTTCAAGAGTGTTAAACTGAATAGTGGACATAAAGAGACTGGCACATGGTAGGTACCAAATTAATAAAAGCTCATACCCCTCACTTCCCCCTGCCCCCTCCTCCCCCCATAGGAAGTGTGTGCTTGAGCAGAGACTAGAAAATGGGCATTGAGAGAAAGAAGAAATAAAAGGTTCATCTCACTCAATGGCCTTGCTTTTACAGGTGGGAATACAAAATTTCAGAAAACTTTAGTGCACATTACTGCGCTGTCTTATGAAATAAGAATGAGGTACAGACTTCCACCTCAATTTTCTGAGGAAGTCTATACTTCATTTTTTATTACATTTTCTTATTCAGATCAGGAACATGGTAAAGTGGTAATTCTCCAGTCTTTCCTGGATTTTCTACCTAGGCTAGCCTTAAAACTTATGTGGACAATTGCCCATCTATAGCCTACAATTTCCATAGCTATTTGCTAATTCAATTTCCTAAGTAGGACTCAGAGTTACTTAGGACATGACTGTCATCAAGTATATAGTGAGGTCCTAGGAGTCCACAGACAAGAAGTATCATGAAGACAAAACTGACAGAACCTGAAACTCTGCCTTCAAGTAGCAGAAGGTAGTGGGAGGAAGATGTCTGAGATCTGGAGCTTGAATAACTGGGGAAAATAAAGACTCTATGAACAGACATTTGAAAGTCTAGAACAAGAGTAGATTCATATTGGAGATAAAGATGATGAGAATTTCATATTGGGGCATGCTGTATTTGAGGTACCAGTAGAAAATGCAGGCAGTGGTACTCTAGAGGCAGAGTTGCAACTAGCCTTTTTGAGTTTTTGTGGGACTATCTAGCTAGGTACTCTCTTTCTCTAAGTTAACAATTCAAAGTACCGGATTTGGTCAGTTAGCAGAAACCACCTTCCAATGGAAAAAAAAAAACCAAACACCCCTTTATCCAGTCTGATGCAGCCTGTTTCAGGACTTGAAGAGAGAACCAGTTAGATTATAGCTCTTATTTCCCCACAATCATTGGCATTTGATCTGTCAGAATTCAGCTGGATACCTGGGTCTGGAGTTCAGTAAAGATATCTGAGCAGGAAATAGAGATATGCACATCATGAGCATCATGACTCTGATAGCTAAGAGATGAGATGACCCAAAGGACATAGAGAGCTTTGGGGAGGTTGATATTAACTCATTGGGGAGGTTGATATTAACTCATTGTTTTGGTTCTCATTCATGAGAAAAAGTCATGTGTACACATGAGGGGAACTCCTTCCAGGCAGCAGTAAAAAGAGATAAAATGCTTATGCAAGAACATGACTGGCATGTTCTAGAACAAACCAGAATGTAAGGATACAAAACAGAAGCAGGAAGCCTAGTTAAGGGAAGCTAATGCAATGATTCCGGTGTGAAATCATGTTGCTTGACCAGGGTTATGGTGATGGAAATGACTGAATTCTAGATCTATTTAGAAGGTTAATGTCAATACGATTTCCTTGTAAAGTAACTGTAAAAGAAGAGAGGGTAGGAAACAAGGGAGGGAGAGCGGAGAAAGGCGGGGGGGGAGTTGCTATTTCCTGAGCTGGGAAAGCTGTCTGGAGGTGAAGATCAGGAATTCCAACCTGAGGAGGCATGAAGCTATATTCCTAAGAATTTCATTTTGAAAGTGTGAGTCTGCAAGTTAGAAGGAGGTCTGGCTGGGCACACAAATTGGGGGGGGTCATCATTCTATAGTTAGTATTTAAGTCCATAAACCTGGATGAGATCACCAAGGGAATGAGGACAGGCAGCAGGAGAAAAGCTATGAGATGGAACCCTGGGGATCACAAAGATCAGAGGACACAGAGAAGAACAGGACTCATCAAAGGAGCAGTCATTGAAGTAGGAGGAGAAGCAGAAGAGTGTCAAGTCCTGGGCGTCAAGTGAAGAAAGTATTTCAGGAAGTATATTAATGATGGTAATTGTTCCTGATAGGTCTAGCGAGATACAGAATAAGAAAGAGCTCGCTCGATGTAACAAAGAGGTCATTCATGACGTTTATAAAGACAATTTTAGTAAAGTAATGGAGACAAAAGTCTGATCTGAGCTCACAAAAGAATTGGACATAGCAAATAGAGACAATTTTTTTGAAGACTTTTACCAAGAGGGAGAGCAAATATATGATGTTATAGGTGTTAGGGCAAGTAAATTCAAGAAGTAATTTTTTAAGTATGGTCAGACTAAACTAAGAAGCGAAAGTTGAAAACCACTGATACCAGTAATCAAGGGGAGAACTACTGGAAGACTAGACAAGTAACCAGTAGCTGTAGGGTGTAGTATGCAAATGGAAGAGTTGGCTTTACATAGGCATAGAAATGGGTCTTCCATAGTATCAAGGAAGAGAAATCATGTGGACATATTCACAGGTAGCTAGGTAAATAGGAAACTTCTTCTGTCTGTTTTAAGAAATCAACAGCTGTGAGAAGGCTATAGGGAAGAGGCACTGGAGATTTGATGAGGAGGGAAAAGTATGGAGAGTGAAAGAGTAAATGGGCCAAGGAAATGAATAGGCGTGGCAGTTAGCACAAAAGGCCCAGTTGAGATTACTGGCTGCAAATGTAAAGTGAAATCAGTTTACACAAAGCTTCATCTGTATTCCACCAAGTTCTCTAGCCATCACCCTTATTCTTTTCCACTTAATACCACAAAAGAGGAGGCTTTGCTTCAGTCAAACCATCTTCCTCTGTATCTTTGAGCTTTTCTTCCACAAAGCTCAAACTAAAGGAGAAGAGCACATTTGAACCAGGAAGCTAATTTTTGGGGAGAGTAAATTTGGGGTGCCTATAGAACATCAAGGTGGTTTCGCATCTAAGGCTCAGGTCAAAGCTCTGAAAGTCAGTTTTTGGGGAGAGTAAATTTGGTGTGCCCAAAGAACATCAAAGTGGTTTTGAGTCTAAGACTTAGGTCACAGCTCTGGTTGCAGACAAATTTGGGTGTTCAAAGCCAAGAGAGTGGATAAAATTATGCAGTGGAGGATATATGGGCAAAGGGGAAAGAAAGGAAGGTGGTTTCAGACAAAAATGGGGAGATTGACAATTTGGGGAAGCAAACAGGAATATTTACTGGGCAAGAAAACAGATGGCAAGTTACCTGTCCTGAAACGCTCAATATTATCTTAGTATTGTTTGAAGAAGCACAAGCATGCGCCCCAACGTACTTTATCTGCTTTTTACTTTGGAATGAGTTGGTAGTTATTTCACTGCTTTTTTTTTTTTTTGGGGGGGGGGACTAGGTCTCACTATTTTTGCCCGTGGGACTGCAGGCTTTTGTTGCTTGGGGTGCCACAGACTCAAGCAATTCCCAGCCTCACCTTCCCAGGTATCTGGGATTACAGGTGCATGCCACCACACCCAGCTATTTTTTTTGGAACTAGGTCTCCCTACGGGCCCCAGGTGGACTCGAACTGCAATCCCTAGCCCTGGCTGCTTCATAGGCTGAAGCTTACAGGCACGAGTCACCATGCCCGGCTTATCTCAATGCTTTTCAAAGTCTCCTGTCCCTGAGGATCTCAAAATAGAGATTTCACATGCAGAACCAGCAGGAATCAAGGCTACTGGTTAAACAGGAGGGAAATGCATTAAAGCCCCAGATGGTCAGATTACATAGAGACTTTCCCTTCCTGTCTTCTGAGTCAAGCCCAGCTTGGAGACAGCTTCTCTTCACATCTGCACGCATTTTACTTTGTAAAGAGCTTTCATGACTTTTGTGCAAAGTTGGTCCTGAGAGAATGTCTGTGACATAGGTAGAACACAGATTAAGACCTTCACTTTACAAATGAAAGCCCTGAGGTGTAGGCAAGCAGACACCGTTCACCTGGTCAGTCGGTGGCAAAGCTGCATCCGGGCTGCAGAGCCTGGCCTCCAGGCCTGGCACTTTGTCACCAGCTGCCAAAAAGCGGCTACCAGTTGGCTCAGGCTGCTGCTCTGTGTGTTATCCTGAGAACCTGTGAGCTGACACACCAAGACCTGCCTCAGCCATCACTGACAGTGCTGATGATGAGAATAACCCGGATCTCGACAGCCACCCTGCCCATGGATTTGTTCAGTTCTGTAATGTGCCCAACACCTGGCCAGTGCTTATGAGGTCGGGAAGTAGGGGTACAGCATAGGCCACATCTTCAAAGAAATGACTGTGTGGATGGGGAGATACAGCTTAGACACTGATCCAAAGGCTATCCAAGGGCTTAGTTGTCTTCCACTAACCCATCTGTTACCAGGGACAATGGTGCAGGGACTCTTCTATATAAAGCCTCCCCTGCACAGTGTGGGAGGGGATAGGTAGGGAGGGAGAGTGCCTTCATCATAGAAATATAGGGGAGGAAAAGAGACAAACTCAAGTTCCCATTAAATGCTAGGCACCATGTGGGGTGTGTATGCTACACACGTCATCTATATGATACTTACATGTATTCATACACTCAATTTCCATAAATTAACTTACTTAACTATCATTCATGGAGAAAACTTAAGTAGTATCAAACATTCTCAAAGAATGTTAAATAATGTGAACTGTCCTTCCTATCACCTCCACCACCATCATCATTGTCATCATCATAAACATCATTATTATATCTGCAGGTATATTTCAAAGTTTTGGCACCCTTAATGTATGTGAAGGTATTTACAGAGGAAGTTAGGTACACTCCAAATGCAAATCTGATCTACCTTAGTAACCCAGTAGGCTCTGGACCTAAAGAAATTGCTAAGCTCTGCTTGGTGTTGGCTTGTCTTTCTAGATATTAGAATAAAAATTCAAAAGTTGTTATATTTCCAAATATTTTATAGCAGTAGTAGCTGTCACAGTCACTATAGTAGTAGTCATAGTGGTAATAGCAGCAGTGATACAAACACTAATATAATAGTACTCATCATTATCTTTACTGTTCCCTATATTTTATCCTGGGTACCATGATTTCAGACACCCGACTGTCCTAAATCTTTCTTTGTCACCTCTCTTCTCATTGTCTACAGATACCCATACTTCTTGCTTTATCGATAAAATCAAGGCAATCAAGGGAGATTTTCTAAAAACGGCTCCCCTGCCACTGCCTTCTTTTCTTTAGTCCCAAAGAATTCAGTGTCACTCCTGTCGAAGACCAACTTATCCACTGGGATTCTATTTCCTCCTTTGCTCTCAGAATCACTGCTACATAAAATATTCCTTCTTTGTCCTTATCCTCAACTGCACTCTCTCCTATTGTTACTGTGTTTTCACTGGGTTTTTGTCTGCATGAAGCCACAGAAGAACATTGATGTCACAGGCAAGCAAACAGGAAGAAAAAATTTATCTAGAACAGATATGAGAAGAGGGTTATAACAGACAAAAGGAGAGGAACAAAACATAGTGGGTATCCCTGGCCTGAGGGCCAGGAAGGAGCAAAGAAGCTCAAAATGACATTATGCCTCAGTGATTTTAAACTTTTCCCCTCATTCCAAAGACCCATGAGTGTCTCTGCGATTGGTTGATGAAACTGTGCCAATGCTGCGTCAGTTTTCAGCTTCTGGAATTAGTCTTTTTCTGCCCAGAAATGCTCCATTACTCACTCATTTTTCTTACACCAAAGGTGCTGGGTTAGCCATTTTGAATTTGGCCCAGGTAGTCTAGAGCCTGGCTAGTTAATCTCCTTTGGAACTTGCTTTCTTTTTCCCCATTTTCTTGGTCAGCAAGGTGTCTTCCGTGCTGTCAGTTCTCAATATTGTGTTCTCATTTTCTTAATTGCTCTCTATGATCGATTTCACATACCTTACTCCCTCAAACTTCCCTTTCCTCCTTTGACTTCTTTGAAATTGTTCCTTCCTAGTTTCTCTTCTTTTCTGCCCTTTGCCCTTGGTAGTCTAGGATTGTCTTGCTCTATTCAACTGTCAAATATTTTTGTGTTCCAACACTTTTTCACCTCCCTGGGTGAGTGCCTCTTTACTGGAAGCTTCACAACTCACTGCTTTTCTTTGCCACTGCATTTAGATCCCTAGATTATAACTGTCTTCCAGCATGTCTGCAATCTCCTGGAGAGATTCTATATTATTGTATCCTCAGTGCCTTGCACAATCCCTGATATGTTATGAATATTCCATTAATACTTGTTTGAAACATGTACTAAAGTCAAGGTTTCACCTTTGTTATGCTTTACCAAATTCTATGTTTCTTAGGATCTGTGACAAGATTACAATTTATATTTTACACCAAGTAACCACTTAAAGTCTCTGAATGACACTAGATAAACCCTATCGTTTGGCCCAGATCAAAATGTGTTAATGTAACCATCATGTTCTATACCTTACAAAAAATTCACAGTATATAACCTAAAAATGTACAACTTTTATTTGAGTTCCATATTTTAATTAAGCTAGAAGATATTAAAAAATAAATAAAAGTAGATATTTATGGGGCTATTTATGCAGCTGAGACCTGCAAAACTTTCTGGGATTATATTTAGATTCAGTATAATATAAGATAATGTGTATGCTTTTTCTGTTGTCTTTTTTGCTGTACAGAAGCTTTTTAGTTTGATGTAATCCCAGCTGTTTATGTTTTCATTTTTTGCTGGCTATAGATGTATCAAGAAATGGATTTCTGAATTATAGCTCATGGAGGGTTTTGTCCAAGTTTTCCTCTATGTCTTTTATGGTTTCAGGTCTTACATCCAAGTCTTTTATCCATTTTGAGTTGGTTTTTGTACATGGTGTTAGGGAGGTGTCTTAGTTCATTTATTTTTGCATGTCTTGATCCAGTTTTCCCAACACCATTTATTGAAAAGGCTGTCTTAGTTCCACTGTAAGTTTTTCATTCCTTTGTCAAAGATTAGATGACTATATATGAGTGCCAAAGGTATAGTTTTTTTTATAAATTTAGTTTACCTGCAATGAATGAATTGTATTGATACATACCTGATATCACAATAAAGAAATACACATGCATATCCTTCCCCCCCCCCAAAAAAAAGATAATGTATATGTATAGCTGAATTAAGGCAAGATGGATTTGGCTTAAGTGAATTGGGTTATTGTGTATATACTTATTTCCTTCAGTCTTACAGAAAATCATTTGCCTGGATTTGTAAAGTTAGTAACACTGACAACAGGATATAATAGGGATGGTGATTAATTTGGCTATTAGAGTATTGAAATCTGGTGTTTGAAAAATTTACCTTTAGAAGAACAAACCTTTTCAGAACACAGCCTGATAACATCTCTTCAATAAAACACCTCTTTAAGATACTCAAAGCCTTACTCTTGTGTGCAATACTTTTCCTGTGGATTTATTTTTCAGTTGCAGAGTAAAAGGTTTCCACATGTTGACACTAGGAGCTGTTCTGGACCCAAACCACTGGTTTTAAAAGTTATACTCCATAGTCGCTACTGAAAACTAGTGCTGATGTGCATGGATGTGTCAAATACTGAGTCAACAGGCCCAGATAAATTGCTCTTTCTTCAAGCCAACCAAGACTCTGTTCCCTACTATAAAAACTTGAGAGTCTTCCATACAGGAAGTGGGCTATCACTAGCTATTACCAGCTATCTCCAGCTTTAGGAATTGAACTTGTCAGGACCAAAATCTCAGCGCACTAGGAATAACTGACACAGATATTTCAAAGTATAAAACATCTGTTCAAATCAACAGAATTTCTTTTATAATAATATAATTATTTCCCAACCATGATGTGATTCCCCATTATTGTCTTTTTATTAATCAGGAAAGTTCTGGATAGGTATGGAGAAACATATATTATCTGGTATCTTAGTAGGTATTCAGAACAGAAAGAGAAACAAGGGAAAGCATTTCTGAGAATCCTTTTTATCACCGATAGTTAGTGAATGAACCATTCTCATCATTAACCATAATTTTTTCTTGGAATGAGACTGAAATTACTTGCCTCATGTCCAATGGGATACCAAGACATAAAACGTCTTGCTGTTACATGACAAGGAGGCACTGTGTGGCACTGTGTACCCTATTAGCTTCATTATGTAAGGTAGGGGAATAAGTTCTAAGACAAATATTGAGTGGCTATTATGTGTCAGGCACTCTGTCCGGTACTCAAATACATTATCTCCTTCAATCCTTATAACATCCCCAGGAGGTAATGGCTATTATTATCTCTAGTTTACAAATGGGGAACCATCAACTTTCATTTCATTAGAAAGACTAATGGAAATAAAAATTCCATTTCAACAAGACTAAACAAAAATATAAAAGATTTCCATGGAGACTATGTTAAAATTTAAAGTATCACTGGGAGAAATTAAAAAACCACAAAAACAGAAAGCACACCATTCTTAAATATAAACATTCCATGTTGTAAAATAATAATTCATATAATAGTCTAAAATTAATCTATTGGTTTAATTGTGATCCAATTGGAAATACCAGGACAACTTTATGGATTTAAACATGCTATGTTAAATACAGTAACCTAAGACCAGCTAATAAGAAAACAAACTGCAAATTGAACAGAACAGAATGATAAAAACGAGCACTTACACAGATAGGAGTTTAGTACTTTATAGATCATATTTAAAATCTGCCAGGAAATGAATTATTCAATAACTGGTGTTACTGATTATAACTAAATTGTCTAACTCACTACCCTAAAACATATTCCAGATAGCTAAATATTTAAAAAACAAAATAATAAAAATACTAAATGAAATGACACTTTTAAAACAATCTGATATTGAGGAAGGACTTCCTAAGAAACATACAAAATCTAGCAGTTATCCTGGAAAGACTAACTTACTTGAATATAGGAAACAATTTTCCTCCCATATCCTAGAGATAAGCATGCTAGAGTCATGGGTATGTCTCAATTGCCCCAGCCTGGTGAGTATGTGTATGAGTGGCCTTGTGACAGAAGAATATCTTGAACAGGGTTGGGTTTTGCCTTGCACCCAGAATTGCTGAGATAGACATCACCCACCCAAAGCCTAAACTTACATGAGCAGGTTGGTAAATGTATGAATGAATGAATACAAATTATTTTTAAATATTAGAAGTATTTAAGGTATTAAGCGTTAAGGAATAACTTCTTTATTGAGAAGTTTGGTGATTTTTTTGACACAAATATGCTGAAACTTTACTGTTATTTATAACAATTAGCTTATGTAAATTGGTTGTGCTATGTATTTTTTTGTTCATACATTGTTTCACCCGAGTCAGTTTCCAAGAAACTATTGAAGATGTTAGTAAGGATTTAGTGTAATTATAAAAATATCTTATAAATCTTGAATTAAATACTAAAAGTCAAGATATTTTTTATTTCTCAAGTATCTCTTTTAGCAAAGTAACAAACTGCACAGACCTTCAGCTCACACACTATATTTTTAATGACTTAAATATCTGAATGTTTAAATTGGCCAATAATTTAATTAATGAATTCTATCTTTTAAAGTATTTTTAGGTTCAGAGAAGAATGAAGAAGGTACAAAAGTTCCCATGACCTCCTGCTCTGACACACCCAGTCTCTCCACCTATTGGCAGCCTCAGCTTTTGGTACATTTATTACAATGAATGAGAGAAAACTGACACATCGTAATCATTCAGTAGATTAGTGATTAAAATATGTCTTTACCATGTTAACTATTATCTAGCTTTGCTAATATTTATTCTCTAACTGTGCCACAGGAGGAATGGATAATTAAACTGTGATTCCTCTATACAACAAAATACCAGTAGTAGTTAAAATGAATAAACTAGATCAGCATATATACACATAATCCTTAAACATAAATTTGAATAAAAAGCACGATGCATAAATATCAAAGGTAAGTTTGAACTAGAAAAGCAATCTGCAGAAAGATAATGACACCACTTACCTAAAAGTTAAAAACACAGAACTACTATATATTAACATGAATGGGAAGTATGGTTCTACCTATATCTTAACATTTTATTTTCTCTTTGAAAAGAAATGAGAGATATACAACAAATAAGTTAAAATATTTGCATCTATTTAATTTTTGCTGTCTGTTATACTACTTTCTGCTTTTTGTATGTTTTAGTGATTTTTAAAACAAAAATGAAAATTAAGATCACCTATTTCTCACCGTTTAGACTGGCAGAAGTGAAAATGTAATGCACAATCATGAGAAAGTTATGGAAGACAGAAACATCACTGGAGGTGAGTGTACAGATTATTACAGTCCCTTGAAATGGTATTATGCCAATACCTGTTTAAGAATGACTTTTTTTTACTGGCTATTCAAATTTAGGAATATATTTTCAAACAGGTGCAAAAAGGAAAAGGTTACTACTCATTGAAACATGATATCAACATTAATAATAACAAAAAACTATTAACCTAGATAAACACAAAAGGTACTCTGAGTAAATAACTTATAATATAATTGTAAATTATAATTATATTATAATAATTGCATTATTATAATTATATTATAATATTACAATATAATTCCACACAGTGGAATGGTATGAAACTCTGAAAGAAGTGAGTCTTATATATCCTAAGGCTCAGCAAAATACAGCCCACTGAACAACTCTGGCTCATCAGCTCTTTTTATAAATAAAGGTTGACCCTACCTGTTTTTATATCACCTAAGTCTGCTTTCATGCTAGAACAGCAGAGTTGAGAGTTGGAGCAGTGACAATGTAACCCACAAAGCTTTACTAACTGGACCTTTATAGAAATTTGTTACTACCATGTACAAACCAGTATGGCAAATCTCCAAAATATTTTTTATTTATAGTGATACATTCAGCATGTATTTACAAAGCCTCTGCATGTGTCAAAATTTCTAGGTGCTGAAAAAAAACAACAAAAATCGCTGCCCTCCTACTACCTTCATTCTATTAAAATGATTAAATGTAAAGAAGGAAGTGCAGAACAGTTTGCATAGTAAGCGATCATCTGCATTTAGTGGTATGTAATAGAATAAACCTGAAAGGATTTTCAACAAAAGGATAACAGTTGCTTCAGGGCAAGGAGAAAAAGAAACAATATATTAACACAGGGAAATTTACTGTTTGTGATGTTGGAATGGGTACATATATATGTATATTTATGTATATAAATATATGTACATATTTAACCTGAAAAGCTTATCCCAAACAAAATTTGGTGAGCAAAATCAAATTCTGTAAACAGCTATTCATACTAAAATACCTGAGGTTTTCATGAAATATGAGTTAAAAACTGAAACAGCCCTATGACATATGACCAATTTTATGTTGCTCAGTTAATGTACCTTTTTTTTTGTATTATTGTGGGAAAAATTGTTTACAATGTTGCAAGTGATTTAGAGGTATAGGTCCACACCTCTTCAGATGTATGTTGCCAGACCACACCCTCCAACAAAGCACCATAATCTTGCATTACTGTCCACTGGGCCCCATCTCCTCCATGTTCCCATCCCCTACCCTCCTGCCTTACTAGCCCCAGTCCTTCAGTTACAGTTCTAGGGTTTGTTTTGGTTTAATGTTTTTTGTTCTTTCATTTCTCTATATTCTAAATATGAGTGGACTCATCTGTTATTTGTCTTATTCTCATTTTGCTTAACATAATCCCTTCTATTTTCATCCACACTGCCACAAATGCTAAGATTTTATACTTTTTTATAGTTGAATAGTAGTCCATCTCTGTATACCCTAAGTTAAGATAGGTACTTGCTTCATTTCGGGGAGAGTATCCAGGAGAGAGAAGAAGTACCAATGAAGTAACTGAGAAAGGTTAGTTTCAAAAAGGAAGATTTAAGGGGGATAATTGATTCGTCTTGAAATATGTGAAGTCAAGAAGGGTTAAGATTTAGTTTAGATTCTTCCAAATAGCACTATAAGTACTGCCATAATCACAAGCGTTAAGGGAAGCAATCTTAGCTGTTTAAAAAATTTCTAATTTGGTTGTGGAGTAGGAGCAGAGTGGAGAGGTGTATTTACTGTCTGCAACTTGCCAGATATAATACTAGCCTTCACAGTAATCCTGCAAGGAAGATATTACCCATTTTCCAGCAGAGAAACAGAATATCCATAAAATTACATGACTTTACCTAAGACTATAGCTAGCAGTAGAAGAGCAAGGATTTAATTCCAGTTTAGGGCATGCATCTAACTTGCCCCCCAGATATCTGATTTGGTTCCTCCAATAGCAATATACCCAGAATTCTCTTACACTAAAAATCTTATATTCATTGCAGCTACTGGCATTACAGTAGCCAAGGTACGGGAAGATACTTGGTGCCCAACATCAGATCACACACATCCTTTTTAGCTACTTTACATGATCAGTTATAAAAAAATGATGAAACCTTACTATTTGTATCAAAATGAATGAAAATGAAGGAAAGTATGCTAAATGAAATAAATCTGAAGGAGAAAGCAAAGACTTGATGGTTTCACTGATATGTGAAATACAGAGAAACAAAGAAAAAGAAAAGGCCAAACCAAAACTAACCCTAGAAATATAACTGCAGAATTGAATCCATTAGAGAGTGAGAGCAGGGAGAAGGAACCAACCAGGCTTGGTCTGTTTGACACTAAAGATTATATTCTTTGCAATATATCACATTTCCCCCATGACATAAATAACAGAATCATCCACTTCAGAGTAATGAATTTCACTGGACATATTTAAGTTTAGCTTGGGTTAGGGATGCAGCAAGGTGGCATTAAGAATGTTAAATAAAAGAAATGTTAAATAAAAAGAAATAAAAGAAATAAAAAGAAATGTTAAATAAAAGAAATATTAAAAGAAAAATGTGGCACTTGTTAAAGTGGCAGGGAAGCCTTTATGCAAATGCTAATACAATAGGGGTGAAAGATTAGCAGGGGAAAGATTGGGCTCAGCTTTGAATGTAGCAGACAACTGGGACCTTACCCCCAATAGGTAGGGTGAATTTGTCAATGAAAGGAAAATTACTGAGAGGAAAATCTTAGTAAGTAGGTGTGGTGGTGGCTGAGGGTTTTTATTAAATTGGTCTAAGAGTGTCATTACTAAAGGCAGGGCAAGAGCTTAGGAATTAAGCAAGGAGAATGAGGTAGTTGACCAGATACCAAAGAAGATTATATATTAAAGGTAGAGGGATTACTTAGCAGGATTTTGTTCTGTTTATTTTATTTTTTAAATTGATTGCACATATATATGCAATCAATTTATTATAAATATATATATATATATATATATATATATAAACATCATTGTATACCCTGAGGTTTTCTCACCACCTTGTCACCCGTGAACCATCAGCAAGATATTTTTTTTTTTTAGGACGGGGCTGGGCAGGCAAAACACTGGACTGAGGTGAAAGACTGGACTAGGGTCAATGTGAAGTTATCATGAAGAGAGCTCAGAAAAGGAGAAACTCTCAGTTGAGAGATGGGTTGCAATAAATAATCTGCATGGTTCTTTCCAATTCTATGGTCAATTAGAGTCAAGCTCTGCATCACACCTTTGAGAGCCTTTTAAAAGAAAAACAGTCTAAGACAAATGAGCTCCACCTTTATGATCATCCCACAGGTCACTGATATCAGCCCATTTGGCCTTTATGTTTTCGGCATACTTAGTTCCTCCCCACCTTCCTCCAAGTAGAAGTAAAGCATAAAGATAGCTGCTGATTTCTAGAGTGTTCCTGGATGGCTTCCCATTGTGAAATTCTTAGGGAACAGCCCCATGCATTTTTAATTGAGAGGCTTCTTTCTATTTATGTAGGCAAGTCATATCAATGATTTGCAAAAGAGAAGAATGGAAATGAGCTCAGTGAAATGGTGAAAGCAGCTTGCAATTGACTTACCTCTTTCCCAAAAGCCATAAATGAAGGTACCAAAGGTAGTTCCCATAGTAAATAGCATAGGTGCTACCAAGGTAGGGTGACATACCCACCTGGCACAGAGGTTCAGGTCTTGTACCTCAGGAGACTGAAGCCAAATCAGTAGCAAAAAAAAGGAAAGATGTCCCACTCAGAGACTGAAAATGGCTCAAAATGTTTTCGTATCTTTACTCCATGCCACGTATCAAGTAATTCCACCATTAGAATTCTTCCTTTGGACTGAAGCATTAACTCCAGAAGCTTACATGTAAAAAAGAATATGTTAGTTCTCAACAGCCAATAGTGTGATTTTGGTGGAAGCAATTTCCATGTCCAAATTCCAAGAGCACTAAGGTATAGAATGAGAGATTTAGGCCATCTATTAGAATTCTTCCTTTGGACTGAAGCATTAACTCCAGAAGCTTACATGTAAAAAAGAATATGTTAGTTCTCAACAGCCAATAGTGTGATTTTGGTGGAAGCAATTTCCATGTCCAAATTCCAAGAGCACTAAGGTATAGAATGAGAGATTTAGGCCATCTAGCCACCTAGCTTTAATTTTCTACGCATCTAAGTTTCTTCAGCCCAGGAGGGCACTCTATGACCTGATAGGTGCTCCCTAATTAACAAGAATCTGACAGGCCAAATTGTGATAGAGGACAGGGAGAGAGGAATGTAAAGGGTAGGGGGTCACTGCATGGGGCCAGGTATGGCAGGGGCACTATACTCAGAGGTCTTGGAGACCTATGAGACAGAGTGAGTAGGAAAACTAGGGTGCCCTCAGTTGGTGGAGAACTGTGAACGTTGTAATCCCATGACCAGAGACTAAGGAGCAATGTTGATGCTGCTGTCCTTGGAGAGCTCGGTCACTGGTCATGTTGCGCACCAGGCTCACACACCATGAATACAAATGAGAAATTTTACTTCATAATTTTGTAGCATTTGGGCTATATTATTCATATATATACCCAGTCTCTCCTTCATATATTCTCTCTCTCTCCTCTCTCTCAATGCAATAGCTCACAATAGAGTCTACCTTTTATTTCTGTAATCAACCTGTCACTGGAAAGTATAAAGCAAACACTTCCCAAGCCCATGTTGTCTTGTTAAAAGAACGAGTTTAGAGAATGAGCTTATTATTTTTATTGTATTTTTTAACGGCAGTAATGTCGGTTTACAACCCTAATATGATTTAGCGATATAGGTCATACCTCTTTAGATGTAAAGCTTTTTTATTTTTTGTAATTGCTTCCTTTTATTTAATAACCTGACTCCTTGTAAGACACATGCAATATTTTGGAACACCAGAAAGTGAAAAAGTATGAACCAATTTAAACTGGGTTTACTTCAGGTAGGTTTCATTGCACCTGGAGATGTTTATCATTTATGACAAAGAGGGCGACAGCTGATAGAATAGAAAATGTTCCCCTTAAATCAGCTCCTAGAGTTCTGAAGACAGAGAGCCCAAAGATTGATTTTGTCTCTCTGGGTGATTTTTGGTTGATGCTCATTTTCAATGCATCAATATATCTCATTTTCATAAGTTTCAAAGATGGTATTTTTTTAATTATTAGAATGTTTGAAACTTCACAAAGGAATTCCTTTGAAATCAAAGTGTTTTTCTCCTAGGTATCAGGCACTTAAAAAATAAAGCTGAATATATTCTTTAAAATAAAATAGCTCTTACATCTTGCCTTATCATCACCAGGTATTCAAGGGATAGAGATGGGTGGTTATGACTGTAAATCTTCTAGAGTGGAGTGCCAGCCTGCAAGGTCAAAATGGAGTCATTTCTAATCCTTTATCTTCAATTTTAACACACATATGCCCACATATGCATTGCATATTATCGATGCTGGTATGAAATACAGTCAAAGATATTTAAAAACGATCTGATACAAAATTTTGTTGTATTCAACTAAACATTGTGAATATTGAAAAATTCCGTTAGTAATCCAGAAATTTCCAAATGCCTAATGTGAAGCATTATGTTTTGCAGGATATAAACAAGGCACACACCACCAATAAGAATGTCTTTCATTTCCCCTATATTTGGTCACTGAAGTAAGGAAGAGAAGGATGAAAGAAAGGGAAGAAATGAGCAGAAGGGGAGGAGGTGAAGCAGAAAAGACAGAAATAACTTGATGATGGTTAAGGAACCAAGACACAAAGACCTAATACACTGACTTACTTTTAAAAGAAAATAATATGATCCTTGAACAGTAGATAAAAACTGACAGAACTTAATTTAAAGCAGAGAGGTGCAGGCATTCCTAAAATACTTTCTTTGTCTAATTTAAGGATCATACCTTAATGGAATGCCATAGCTGAAGGTAATCTTTTTGAGGATTAACTGAATTGTTTTATGTAAAGCACTCAGAACAGTGTTAAGCCCTCAGTAGATATTCAATGCATGGTAGTTATTATCATAATCATGTCCACTTCTTATCATCATTATATTTTTGTAATAAAGATCTGTGGAAAACCATTTCTCTTAATGCTTTTTAAATACATGTACAAAATACTTCAAATACTATGTATTTGTATTCTCAACTACAGACATAAAAGCGGTTTTATACTAATACTTGACTTGTTTGCTAAAGGACAATAAACTGCTGATCTGACCTTGTCCCTGTGGGATTAAATGTTCCCCAACTCTGTTAACAAACAAATATTTGGATGATCAACTGTAGTTTTCTCTTATGACTCTATGTAGACATAACAATGTTCTGGTTAGTCTTCTTTATCTTGAGAGATATGTAGGCAAAGGACAACTTACCATTATTGTTTTATTAAATAATACAATACATTCAGCTTCCATGTGCATGTGGCACTATTAAAGACACTGTATGCACAATACAACATGAACTCTCTGTGAACACTTAGAGCAGTGACACCTCTAGACATAAGTGATTCATACTCTGGGTCTACATAACATTCCCATTCATCTGTTGGTCAGTCAATTCAGCCTCAAGAGTTGGTTCTAATCCCATGCAATTATAGCTATAGATATAACACAAGACTGAATAAATCAACAACCACACAACTTTGATTCAATTCTCAAAAGTTTAAGCCTATACATGGGTCTTGGTGGTAATGTGAAAGATGGTAGTTGTCATTTTTGACAATAGAGAATGATTTCTTCTTCTAATAATGAGCCATGCAAGTTTGTTCCTGTCTGTTATCCTAGGAAGTTCACCACTAGGCAAACTGGACTGATCATGTGTGACCAACTGCATGTAATGGGAAATCTGGTACTGTATTAGTGTTTCCAGAGAACAGAGTCAATAGTCAAAAAAACATCAATCTATAGATTTAAGAAGTCAAGTGAACTGCAAAAAGCCTAAACCCCAAAATTTAACGCTAACATCTCACTATAAATGAAATTCTGAAAACTGAAAAACAAATACGTATAGAAGCTAGAAAGAAAAAAAATAACTTGTAGATGACCAATGATTCAAATGGCAATGGATTTATCATCTGAAATCATGGAAGCAAAAGGGAACTGGTACATGTGTATGAAAGAGGGAGAGAAGAAGAAAGGAGAGAGAGGGAAGGAGAGAGGGGGGATAGGGTTTTGGGATAGAGGCACAGGGCGACTTTTACAAATAAGAAATTATTCCACACAATTGTGGAGGCTGAGTGTTCCAGACATAGAACAGGTAAGTCTGAATGCAGGAGAAGACTCATGCCCAGTCAGAAGATGAGAAGATAATCAGGCAGAGGGAAATATTTTTTCTTACTCAGTCCACCCACAGTAGAGCATGCAATCTGCTTTACTTAGTTGACAGATTCAAATATTTATCTAACCAAAAATACCCTCATGGACAATCCAAGAAATAATGTTTAACCAAATATCTGGGCATCCTACAATACACTCAAGTTGACACATAGAATTGGCCACCACAGCATCTAAGGGTTGTGAAGAAGATGGTCATAAGAAGTAGGAAACTCCTTATTTGCTCACACACTGACTTCCATTCCCAATCCTCCTGTTTATTCATGGGTGTCAGTATAACGCAAGTTTTATGACCCACTAGCACTTTCTGGTTTCCCCAACAAAAGCCCATAAAAAGATCATTCAAGGTCAGGAGGGTGAAAAGGTTAAGACCTTTTAGTTACTAAACTCACTTTGACTGGACTGCCCTGAAAACTACTGAATCTTTCACGTTCATCGTTCATCATTATCTCCAGCTCTCACTGATGCCTTAAAGCTAAGCAATCAGTCAAGCCAAACAGGATGACTCCAGGATTTCAAAGGGGACCCTGTGTCAGCAACAAGTCATCAGAGAGAATAATGTTAGATTGCCTTATCCCATTTCCCAGTACTGTTCTACTGCTAACCTACTGCTAATATAGGTTCTTATTTATGACACCACTTCCAATATTAATGCTACAGTTAAAAATACCTCCTGATTTCCAAAGGATTGTTTCTGAAGAACAAATAAAATTATGCAAAGAGCACTCATTGGTGACTGGTTCTTAAACTCTACTTGAGTCTGGCTTTTGCCATACTGCAATCCATTTTTAAATTGGCACCACCTCCCACATCCAAAGGATGGGCCACCATCCTGCTATGCAATAGGTACTTCATACAAATATATTGAATATTCTGGTTTCACCTTTTTCCTTCTCTCTCTCTCAATGCCAGAATTCCTTTTCCAAACAGCCTGGCTCCTGCAGGAGCTATAAGAATGATAGGGTGTATGAGACACTGTGTTCAAAATAGGCATTCTCCTAACAGATGGTGCGGAATGGTGAGTTGAAGGGAAAAAAACCATTGTTAGGCAACATTTCAAACAACAAAAATAAGTTGTGGGGGTTTGGGGAGAGAACTGTGTTTTGGTTCAAAGCAGCAAATTACCTGGATGGCTTACAGTGTCTGACAATCTAAGAATATCAAATTATCCACTGAGAATCTGGCTACCTAAGCTGCTTTTCCCAACTGCACATTATTTTCTCAACAATTTTTTTTTGCTCAGAAGTCTCAGAGGAAATTTTAAGATGCTCTTTTCACCACTAAAGGAGAGTAGATATTTTTTAAAGAGACTATAGAATACATAAAACGAAACACCAAATTTCCCTTAAACTTGCAAGTTTCTCTCAGAAATAATTACAACCATCTGCAATGAACAGCATCTTTCACTCACATTGATTAAACATAATAACCAAGATAAATCACTGCCAAGTACACTGTAAAATAAACATACTTTCACTTCATCTACAGCCTTGAAGGTCTGATGACGCTTATCTCTTTTGTTATGGATGGGGAAACAATTGGCTGAATATGCTTCTATAGAGAACTGGTCACAAACAAAAGATGGGCACAGGGGTGCTCTACTAGACCAGATCCTTATGGCTGGAAGGAACCAGCACTTGATATTCCCAGAGAACTGACACTATTTCTTTTTTTATTAATCATTTTGTTGCTTACATACATTACATTATTGCATTCTCTCGCTTTCTCTCTCCACCCTATCACCCATGAACCTTCATCTTGGTCTTCTTGTGCTCCACCCTTCCCTGATTTCTCCCTCCCTTGTACCCCTCCTTAGCTGCTTGCCCCAGTTCTGTTCTTAGCTTATTTTGAATTTTTCTTGGCCTTTTGTTTTTCCTATATCCCTCATCTATAAGTGAGATCATATGGTTTGTCTTTTTCTTTCTGACTTATTTCTGCAATATGATTCGCTCTAGGTCCATCCCAACACTGTTTCTTGTTCCTCAGTTTCTCTCTTCAGGTCTTATTTTGGGTCACTCAAACATTTCATAGAATTCTTTTGTGACTTATGTTTAATTTGTCTGATTTTTATCATTTATAATATTATTTGTATGGGAGTTTTACTAGTTGGTCTTGGCATTATCACATATATGATGAATATTATAATCTATGTGTATAAATGTCTTACTATCTTAAGTGAAGTGAGGAAAACTTACCTTTTCTCTCACCACTTTTATAAAATAATCTGAATTTTTGTTCTGCATACACTGAACACCACAATCAGATGTTATAAACTTCACCCATTAAATAATCTGAAAAGGTGATGAGAGGGCAGCCTATTATATTTACCCCCTACTTTTACTCATTGCATTGTTTCCTTCCTTCCTGAAGTCCCAGGCTACTTTTCTTATCATTTGATTTATTTAGGGAACTTGGGCATTTTTGAGATTAGGTCTGCTGGTAGCAAATTCTTTTAATTTTTCTTAGTCTGATGCTGTTTTCCTTTCCTGTTCATTCCAGAAGGTTATTTTTGCTGCATATAAAATCTGATGTTGACAGTTCTTTCAGTGTTACTGCTTCCTGGCTTACATGACTTCAGATAATAAAGTCATTAATATTTGAATCATTGGACCTTTATAATGATTTTGCTGTTTCTTTTTAGCCTTTCTAAGTTTTTGTCTTCAGTTTTCAGAATTGTGATTATCATTCATTCTTAGCATGGATATATTTAGGTTTGGTCTGTTTAGGATTTACTTAGAATCTTTTTGTTTTTATGTTGTTAGTTTTATTCATTTTTAATTAAAATAACTGTATTATTTACAGTTAATAACTGTATTATGTCAGTCTATAATTATTTAACCTCTTAAATCTGTAGGTTTATGTCTCTTGCCAAATTTGTAAAGTACTAAACTTCAGTATTTTTTTTCAATTTGTACTAGTTCTCTCCTTCTATGACTCTGATATCACATGTTAGCTCTTTTGTTATTGTTCATTGTCCCTGAGACTCTGCTTATTATTTTCTCAGCCTATTTTCTTTCTGTTTTGAGATTAGGTAATATCTACTGACCTGTCTTCAAGCTTCAAGTTCACTGGCTCTTTCCTTTGTCCTCTCTAATGTACTATTGAGCCTTTGTGGGAAGGTTTTTTTTGTTCCCAGTTATTTTATTTTTCAGTACTATAATATCCCTTGGGTTCCTTATATTTTCTCTTTCCTGAGATATTTAATTTTTTTCCCTTTGTTCGAAGAGTGTTTGTTATTGCTCAATGAAGCATGTTTATTACTACTACGTTAAAATACTTATCAGATAATTCCAAAATATGAATCATCTCATTGTTGATATCTGCTGATTATCTTTTCTTATTCAAGTATGGCTTCCTGGCACTTGTTATGCCAATTGATATTCTATTGTATCTTGAAGCATTGGGTATTTTGTTGTGAGGCTTTCCATCCTATTTAACTATCTTTATTACAGTCAGTTGTTAAGTCTAAACACAATGTGCAATTATGGGTGGAAGTTAATATTCAGCTTCTGTCTGAAACTGTTGATCACATCCCGGCAATTGCAAAGGCTAAATTACATCATCCTAAATCAGATATTGGAGTAGAAGTTCAGCTCACTTCTCCACCACACTGATATGCTCTTTTTGAGTGTTGGACACCAACTCACATTAGGTGGATGTGTGAGCTCAGCACCTCTCCTGAGCCCTGCTGACTGCAGTATAAACAGAGCAATGACTCTCATTATTTTGCCTCATTGCTTCCATGGGCAAATGAATACCCAGCTTCCCTATGGTCCAAGCTGACAACAAAGGTAAATAACAATTCTGATTTGTACTTTCCTAGTCCCCATTATTTGGTGTTACTCTTGCTGGCTAGGATGGAGATTCAGCACCCCAGTGATCTCCCTACCAGACCTTATTGATATAAAAATGGGTGATAGTACTTACTTGCTACTTATCCTATTTTGTTGATATTGGACATGGAAAGAAATTACCTCCTCACTGGGCCCCCATGGCGTTCAGAATCCTCATTCTTACTGTCAATATTTTTTTGTTAGGTGGTGAAGTGGAAAATCAGCTCCCCCTTGCACAGACCTGCCAACACTTTCCCAAGGGAAAAATCAGAATATCATCTACTTCAGTGGAGTAGGAAAGGCATCATAGTAGAAAATCAGCTCCCTGACCTACCTGCCAATATCACCTGGGTGGCGGACTCAGTGGGCCAACACCTGTTTTTACCAAGATGGAAGCTCTGTTTCCCACTTAGGAAATTGAAGTGTACTTACCTGTTTCTGCAAGATAGAATGGTGGGGTGTAACATTTGCTTCTGTTTGAAACCACTGGCATGGGGGAAGAGTTTTTCACTGATGTTAAGCTGATGTAGTGGAGGTGTTGGCAAAAGATTTACTGTTATTAAGTCATCTCTTTCCCAGCACTTTGGCTAGGAGTAACAAGCTTTAGCTTAGAGGTTTTTTGACTGTGTCTATTAGTTCCAGGTTGAAATCCACTGCAGTATCCTCTCTGGGATATATGAAATGTAACAAGATATATGGGGAATTAAAAGAAAACCTAGCAAAATCATCTTTGTCTTCCTCCAGTTCTGAAGTTCCTAAAGTAGTCTTTCTTCTCTCCTTTAGGAGATTTCTTTATTTGTTTGATGTGTTCTGTCCATAGTTTTTTTTAAATTACTATTTGTAAGAAGAAGAACATGGGAGAATTGGGGTTGCTCCATGTTGTCTCCAGGACAAAGGAAATTCCAGCACTCTGTAATGTCAATAAGAGAGAAAACATCCTACTTCTCTCTCAAAAAGGGAGTAGAATGATTGAGTTTGTAGTTAAGGCAAACTATTTCAGCAATTACATGGGTGTGTCTTAAAAAAGCTAGGATAAGTGAAAATAAAGTAAAATATGGAATGTTAAGTAAAGTATGGTGCCAATTGTGCAAATATAAAAATCATAAGCAATATTTATCATTTACGGTGATGTACATGGAAGCATGGAGTCAATTATACTCCTTGTTTTTAATGTGGAGGAGGGGAAGACAGGACTGGTGGTTAAAGAAGACTTTAGCTTCACTTTACTGCAATAGTACCTAAATCCACTAAAAAGTGCCAATAGTTTTTTATCATTTCTCAATAGAAGGCAAGGGGCACCTTTACTTTGACATGAAGTAAGAGCTTCTCTGAAGAAGTGGTCACAATGGAGTCTGCAGTGAACCACTTTCTTAATTCTAGAAAAGCACGATTTATTTCTTAAACTGAGCATAGCTTTTAGCCTTCTCCATGTCCCAACCTCACGGAAATTCACCTAGTGTCTTGACTCTCAGAACTCATGGCTCCTAATTCATTCACAAAGCATGTAGTCAGCGTCTGCTCTCTAATGGAAGTGCTGAGTATGTACTGATGAAAAAAAAGTGCTGAGTATGTACTGATGAAAAAGATGCAAGCAAAGGTTAGGAATGTTACACCCAGCTATGATAGAAAGGGATACAGCACATATATCTCTGAAATAGCAATGGTCAGACTAATTCCTCCTTAGAGTTTGATAGCCTGTAACAACTGAACTACGGTTTAAAGGGAAGAAGTCCGTTTCCTCCTGTATGTTGTACTTCAAATGAGTAAAGTGAGAGTGGAGACTGAGAGACCGAGTGAATACAAGGGGGTAGGGGATAGAGGAGGGAAGGCATGCCAGTAACCATTTACCTTATTTACTTATGTAAGAATTTATAAGAATTTAGAAATAAAATTAAAAATAAAAAAAGAGTTAATCCCTAAAGAAGTTGCCATTTAGCAAATAGCAACCATCTGCCTGCAATTCTACCCTTGTGAACTTGCTCTTCAGAGGCCACTTGACCATGTGGGAGATCAAGTTGAAGGCCATTACACTGATACTCAGGGAAATCCCAGGTAAAAGTCTAGCCCCTGTGAATTATATGAGGGTGGCAGTTGTGTGGTAAACCACTCTATTCCCATAGGCACCATCTAATTGTACCTCTCGATTAACCACCATTTCCACTCCACAATTCTAATATGAATCCTTATTCATATTAGAATATGAATAAGAGAATAAGAAGATAATGCTGCTGTTACATTAACTTTACTTAGCCAATTCATCAGATTACATTAAAAATAACATGGTAGGCATATAGTTAGGTTCATTCAAACCATTATCTTCCCGGCTATGGCACTTGGGCCAACTTTGTCATCTAAATTGTCCACGCTTTCGCTCTTCCTTGCAGCCCCTTTTGATGCCCCTGAAATAAAGCCATCCAAACAGATAACCTTCCACTACAGAAGATTAGTCCTGATCAAGTGGAGACTGTCCTGGAATCTAGGATTATTTGCAAGAGATAAGTTAACTCTGGGGATCTTCCACTCCTTTCTGGAGGTTTTCTTTCTTTGGAGAGGTGGGGATCCATTAACTTCAATTTTTGTTAGCTTCTAGGTGTTGCTCAGTTCTCCTGGATTATCACCCCTTTGCATCTTCAAAGGCAGCAATTATATCACCCCAACAATTGATTTTGTTGTCACTTGCCTTCTTTTGCTTTTGATCCTCTGTCTCTCTCTTATAGGGACCCTTGTAATTACAGTGGCTCCACTCAGATAATCCAGGATAATCTCCCTTCACAAGATTATTAATTATTATTATTATAAATAATTTATTCACTTCTGTACAAAGCCCTTATATAGATTCCAGGGATTAAACGTGGACAGCTTTTGCTTGAATGTGACATTATTCTACCTCTTTTACCCATCTCATGCTTTGGATACCTAATCTCAAATTTTCTCTTTTTTCACTCACTGATTCCTGGTATTGAACCTGGTTTGAGCCAGGACAATATGATTTTCTCTACCATTGCTTTCTTTGAAAGGAGTGTGTGTGTGTGGGGTGTGGGTGTGCGCACATGTGTACACATGTGCACACTTAGAAGAGTGAGAAGAAGGAACTGTACCATGGGTAGGAGAAGGGAGAACATTAAGAACATTAGTATAATAAAATACTATTATCTTTATTTGTAAATGAGGAAATTGAAGTTCCCAGAGGCCTGTCACTTACTTAGATCACACAGATCAGAAGTGGTTAACCATTTTTGAGAGAATGTAGCTGTGACATTAACTTCACTAGCCAATTCATCAAAATTATGTAAAAATAACCTGGTAGGCAAATAGCTAAGTTCATTCAAACCATTATCTTCCCCGCTATGGCACTTGGGCCAACTTTGCCATCTAAATTGATCACACTTTTCCTCCTCCTTGCATCTCTTTCCCACCCCGCCTCCAAAGCAATGGCTTTCTCTGTTGCCAAAAGCATTTGATACAGCCTGGGATGCGTGACTCTATGAGTACTTGTAAGGAGCTATTTCCACAAACATTTACAGCTCTAAAATGGATCATTTCCTCAGGCTTACTCGTGAGTAGACTCTTGGGAGCTGAGATTTCCCAATATGCTCATGATAATATTTCCCAGATTTAAACAGCCAAGGACAGTGAAAACAAGTCAGAATCCTTGTCTCAGAAATGGCTTTTTTCTAGATGCATCAATAGAGCCAATCGACCTTCTGGGAAGGCTGCCAGGCCTAACTTTTTAGTGAGACCTTGGCTAGACCTTACAGAGTTCTGAATTGGTATTTTTATTGGATACAACTAATATTTATACGTTTGCTTAAGTCACAGTAACTAAAAAGACATTGTTCGATAATTGGAGAAGAAATGTTTTAAAGCTCTGAAACTCAATTCTATGACAGGCCATGTGGTCAGACCCTGCCTTCACAGAAGACACAGTCGGGCACACAGTCTGCCTCTAAGGCAGACAACAGTCCTGGCAGTGAAACCTATCACGGGGGTTGCTTTGGGCCAAAACCAAAGGAACATAGCTGTTAATCCATAGCTGTTATAAAGCCCTAAAGCATTCTGGGATCTTAGCAGAGACAGACAGGAATTTCAGACATAGATACTGAGCTCCATTCCCCTTTATTGAGTATGCTGCAGGCTCAGGTTTGCCTCACAGTTGGGGGGTGGTTAAATCACTGGTTGCTAAAGAGATTATATTCTGGCTGAAGGTAGCTATTTTTCATGTGTCCTTGACTGAGTACATTAATATCAGTTGACTATGGAAGGCAAATGGTATACCTTTAAAGAAACCAAAGCTAAAATGTCTATTCATTTCAGTTTGAAATCATCTGTGGCAAGTAAGTCTATGAGCAGGTCCTGATAGTATTTGTTTCATTGCCAGAAACAAAGCAGAATAGAAAAAGTGAAAGAAAGATCCTAAAGAATCCTAAAATGAGCAAATCTGAATCATAGGCTCTAAGAGAAGAAGCCTTGAAAACTTCTAGGAAATCAAGCCTACCCTTGAAAAATACTGAACAGAAGATGCAAAGGAATAAGAATGTATAAGGTAACATTTGGCCCTAAGTTCCAGAAGATAAAGAGTAGACAAGTTAAGAAGCCAGACACTTGCTATTCAACGGAAAGTTTTTGTTTTTACAGTAAATAGGAAATCGTGTCATACTGCCAAACAATACCAAAACAGTGAGAGCTAGAGCATTGGTACCGGCTGGACATGTATTCTGTGGCAAAGTACTATGCCAACTACTGATAGTATCTCACTTAATCCTCACTGTATATCTACAAGGAGTCTATTATTAAGTCATTGGGCAGAGCAAAACAACACTATAGCTTGGAATGATTAGGTGAATTACTCAAGGTCATACAGTGAATAAGATTATAATCCAAATTCACAATTGGTAGAATATCATGACAACTAAGAATATCTCTAATAAATAAAATCAAAATTCTAGAATGACAATAGATTTAGAATGTCCAAAACCACTTTCCCTGTTACGATTTTCAGCTTCTGCTGAATTCTCTCCAGCATTAAAAAGTCACATCCACAAAGACAGGTTCAACTACTCTCTAACCACAGAATAAAGCACTAAACCCATGTGGAGGAAGTGGACAATAGTTCTTGAAATTTCTTTCTGTGACATGTTCAGCTGGGCCCATTGTGACCTTTCTGTGAGTTCACACTCTGTTGCCAGGTGCATGGTTGGTGGGTGACTGAGATGGCAAGTGGGAAGGTGTGAAGCATATTCTCCAGTCTATGGCCACCAAGAAACATCAATATTTTTCTGAGTTCAAGGGGGGTGACTCAACCCTACTATACTGTCATTACTTTTGATACCAAAGAAGTGGAAGACTATATGATCATTCCTCTTACTGCCGTGTGAATAGTGATGCAGTGGCTGTCATAACACCCATATCACCCTTTCCTGAAAATCATTCCTGAAACAAGGTAGGAATTTAGTTTTTAACTTGGAATAATGGACTCAGATGAGGGATTAAGCCATGGGGAAATTTCTTAATTTCTTAAAGTTTGTAATTTAGCTGGGGAGGGGGAAAAAAACTTACATCTAAACATTCAAGAAATAAAGGAAAGGAATTTCCTGTCAAATTCAGAATTGCCAACTCTGGTATCCCCCACCTTAACCAAATGAACAAGTTCACAAACTAAGGTCAATAGAAAATGTTGCTGACAATCAGTTCAATGCCCAAATCACTGAGTACCAAGTTTTAGGGAGATATTCATTGAATAATAATTGACTCTCATTTCTAGATATGTCTATAGGCGACTGGTACATTCATTTGAATCAGTTAATCACAAAGAGCCAAATAAACTCAGGCTGTGCAAAAACATATTGAACATGGGTCTAATTGCTGCAAAGATGAATTGAATGGAAATGATACCATCTGATCAGCACTTTAATGACTTATTTTCTTTCATTTTCATAATGTCCCTGTAAGACAAATAGGACACAGACTCTGACTTGGATGTTGTTGATAGAAACACAGACTCAAAGAGCTAACTTGCCTATTTTCATCATTCAGGCAGTTGAGGGAAGGACTTAGACCAAAATCCAGATCCATTAACCTCTGTGAATATGCCAGTTGAGACCCCTTGGCTGAGTACATGTTTGTTACTACCTACCTTAGTTGACATCTCAGAACTTTATCTCCTGTTTCAAAACCTGCTACCTGTTTTATGCTCCTTATAACCTTTTTAAGAATTCATTTGGCCCTTGGATTACAATAATTGCCAACCATTTAGCTTCACTGCCTGCCATGGGACCAGACATATAGTAGACACTCTGCAAATGTTTATGAAGTGGACATGAACTACCACATACCTTAAACAAGAGAAGCAAAATAAATAAAACAGAACATGCAAGAGTGAACAGGAGTGGACAAGATAATTAATGGGCTGAATGAGGACTAATGACATCGAATCCTTGAGGAGGTACTTTATTCCCCTAGAGGGAACACCTTTTTGACATATTGTCAGGCTTCACTGATCTCATAGAGTATTCTGGTATCTGGCATTTTGTCTTTATTAGGAAGCCAGTGAGGGAAGACTGGGTGCAGTTGCTTGGTTTTCATAAATTGATTACAAATTTTCTTCTGAGATAATTCCCAGCTAATCAGATCTTGTTGAAACAAACTTAGAATTATATGGAGAGAAAAACACATCCCTCACAGAATTTGCTTTGTTACAATTAAAGTGAAAATGATTCTTTGAACTTGGGGGCATGGCAGGAGAGAAGTCAAACTAAAGTCAACAATGACATCTGGGGGCCTTGCCTTCCCCAGAAACCTCTCTCTTCAACTAGGTAATTTCCAAGAACTGGGTCAGCACTGACTTTACATTATGTCATTCAAATCCTCATTCCTGATTCAGTGACATTCTTTTGGATTCCTGCATTCACAGGTAGGGAAAGGGAGCACTGAAAAAAGACTGTTGAAATACAGCTTAGTGAACTCTTAGTCCCTGCAAGTATGCACAAATATGCCCAAGTATGTCCAAGTATTGTCACACTACAATCTACTCATTCTCAGTGTGGAACAACAGTCAGTGAAGTCACTTTTTGCTGGCAATTAAGGGAGCTGCTCAAGGCTGGGACCCATCATCATCAGCTTGAGGCAAAGTGGAGTATGGTAAAATCTAGAAAGTTTGTCTCCTAAGCCACACTTCCACTTCTGAATGGTCAAGTTTACTTTTAAAAATATACCCATATTCTCCCTCTTCTCACATCCTAGTACCACCTCCCCAGCCCCCATCTTCCATAATTGTCACAGTTGTTTTTTTTTTTTTTT
>PVHY01006850.1:0-71439 GCA_004024945.1 Uropsilus gracilis | reverse complement strand
AAGAGTCCTATATGTGGGTACAAAGGGACACCTGCGCTCGGATGTTTACCGCAGCACAATTTATAATTGCAAGGACATGGAAGCAACCTAAATGCCCCAAAACAGATGACTGGATGAAAAAAATGTGGTACATATACATAATGGAATATTACTCAGCAATTAAAAATGACAAATTTGATGAATTTATGGAAACCTGGATGTACCTAGAAGAAATCATTCTAGCAGAAATGAGCCAGATAGAAAGGGACAGAAACCAAATGGTTTCACTAATATATGGTCAACCAAATGAAAGTGCACAAAGGGAGAATGGGGACCAGCTGGAGTGGGTGGGAAGGGGAGGTGGTGGGTGACCCCCAGGGACTGAAATGATGTGAAATATATATAAATAAATAAAATAAATTAAAAACAAAACAAAACAAAACATAGATGATACATACATTTGATAAAGAGCTACTGTCCTATTGCTATATATTCGAAATTTCAAAAAGGACTGGTTTGGTTTAGCCATTAATAGCTGATTGACAGGACTGCCTCCTGAATCCATCTTGGCAGGACTTGGTGAGAAAAGAGACATAAATCAGGTTGAGAATAAAGAGATGGGATCAAGTCATTTTAATAAGCCATTTTAGGGTTAGCATTCTGGGAGAGAGGATGTGACCTGGATTGTGTGACCTAGGCGGGCTGCCCGGCCATGGGCCTGTTGCCTGTGAATTCATGGTTTTTGGAACTCCCATGTTAGAGTTTGCCATACCTGATTGGCTTAGAGGTTTTGTGGTTGGGCCTAAAAAGAAAATGAGCTTTGTTGGTTCCTGAGTCTTGGAGCTTTTAATACTGCCTAAAGTGACGAGGACACAGCTACAAGAAGAAGATGACATCACGCCTTTGACAACTTGCTTGGAAAAGCGGAATCACATCCAAGAAGGAGAGCAATACATGGTGCTTGGAACACGTGTTGATGAACTCTGTTTGATTGGACATTGGTGAGATGGACAGGGATTGAAGGACAGAGCTTGAACAATGGTGGGATAACTGGGTTTTCATGTTTATCTTGTTATATTATACATATTTAGAAAATCGCTTTGTTAGTAATAAATAATTTGCATAATCTAAGAATTTGTTCTGGCTTTGGAAATTATGGTGGGATTGGCTGTGGGATGATGGAAAGGATCCATGGTAGTAGATGCAGAAGGTACATTGAAAGTAAAGTGTCTTGAGACAGCTGTAAAGTTTTAAAATGCAGTTCTGACTTTTTCCTCTGCAGTCTGGAGCTTGGAGCTGAGAGAAACAGGGGTTGGAATCTGTATAACAAAAGTCTGTGAGGAAAAGGTATTTTCCCAGCCGGCAAAGGTTAGAAAGTTTGAGTCTTCATCTAGGGAGAAACTGGGAAAGGAATTTTTGAGTTTAAAAAGTTATAGAGCCTCTCATCTCCAATAACAATACTCAAAGACAAAGCATTGAGTAGTTTCCCACTAAGAGCAAGAAAAAGGCAATAATGTTCTTTCAATCTCACTAGTCCTCTTCAGTGTTGTGCTGGAAGTTCTAGCCAGTGCAATAAGTTAAGAAAAATAATAAAATGCATATAGCTTAGAAAAGAAAAAAGAAAACTGAAATTATTTTCAGATGATTTGCTTGTCAACATAAAGTAATTTTAAGGAATGTGCAAAAAGTTTTTAGAAGTATTGAGTTTTTCAGGTTAACAAAGCACAAGGTCAGATGCAATTAACCCAAGCATGTTTTTATATAAAAGTACCAAAAAAACTGAAAATCAAAAAACTTAAGTGCAATCTATAATAACTTAAAATAGGTGTAAATCTAACAAAATATGTGCGAGATATTGTCAAAGCATGCTTAAAATGAGAAAATTCTGATAAAAAGAATTAAAGACCTAACCATTTGGTAAAATATACCAAGTTCCTGGTTGGAAGACTCATTATTGTTTGTGATGTCAATTCTCTGAAAATTCTGATGTATATTTAACATAAAAATTCTAATAAAAGCAACAGCAGGATCTTTGTTTGTGTGTGTGTGTGTGTATTCCTTAATCAATTATAAGACGTAGGTGGTAAGGTAAAGTTTTGATTATAATAGTTAAACAATTTGAAAGATAAAAGCCACTATTGGAATTTAAGATATTATAGAGCTATAAAAACATGAAGCTGAGGTGTTGTTGCCTCGATAGACATATAGACCTATGGAACAGAATAGAAAACATAGAAATAATTCCATACAACTATGAGCAATTTTGACAGATGCACCATAAATTGAGAATAAACAGCCTTACAACAAGTAAAGGTAGAACAATTAGACATCCATATACAAAAACTGAATCATGACCTCATCCCTTATACAAAAATTGACACTGACCTAAATAGAAACTGTAAAACTATAAAAATTTTCAAAGAAAACAGGAGAAAAATCTTTGTGACTTTGGATTAAGTTTACAGATATAGCACCCAAAAGTGTGATACAAAAATAGAAAAGTTGGTAAAATGCCTGACAACAAAATAAAAAGAACCATTAAAAGAATAAAAGAACCATTAAAAGAATAAAAATTGAAGCTATGGACTGAGAAAAGATCTACAAATCACCCATCTGGGGGTTCCATGTTGACTAAGATGTTCTTAAATATATATGTCATAAATTACACTACTTTGAAATGTGTTACTGGACATAATCTTGTCATACAGAGGAGTTCTTAAAAATGACCACTGCAGCATATGGTACTCTCTTGAATTGAACTGGATTTTCTTCAACTGAAATAAAATACATTTGTGTGAACATGTTAAACTGGGCTTCCCTTACTTGTGACTAAGTAGGGATGACTAAGTCTGAGTGCTTCCTTGTTTTCTTGCTTTCTTGCCAGAGAAAGATAAACACAACACATAGGACTCACTAAATGAGTCCACAATGTGGATTTGGATTTTACCTGATATACTCTGGGCAGGTAAGTTTTCTGGTTGGCTGGTGGGTAGGTAGTGGGGGGTGGGGGCAGATGCATTTAGTTTCAGTCGATTTGTTTTTGCGTATGGCAGTTGTTGACCAGAAGATTTTGGTCTCCATGTTGGCAGGGAGGGGGATCATGGAGCCCCCCCCTGGTAGCTGTTGTGACCTGGGGTCAGATGGGAAGGTACAGGACACATCCCTGGGAAGGGAAGTTAGCTAGAGCTGGGAAACGAATGAAGGGGGCTCCAGCTTAATCTAGGAGTTTGACAAAGTTTACAGAGGAAGAGGTGATCCAAGGGGGTCAAATGCTTCTATTGTCTACCTGCTCCAGAAATGACCACTGCATCTCCCTATTTAACTACATGGAGGTTAGAGTGGCTTCTGTCCTGACAAACAAACTATAGAATTCCAGGTACTGGGAAAGGCCTTGGTGGGAGAGCTTTTGAGGGGGCAGGTTTCTTTTCATTGTTTTTCAAATAACACTGCCAACTCATAGGTTGTCTATAGTAAGGAGAGGCTAGTGCAATTTGAAGAGCAGAGCAGTGGCCCTTGCTTGGCAGGAGGGTTATTCATGGTGAATTTCTTTGGTTTCCTGGCTCAGGAGACTAAGGATGGTATTAATTCCAGGATCAGGGGAAGAACAGAAAGCTGTGCTCCCAGGCACCCAGGCTTTCCTGGGAGTTTCCAGAGTTAAAATGCATTGGCTGTGAGTCAACATTTCCCTCACAGTGGGGGGCTCTGTGCCTGAATTCCTCAGCCTCATTTCCTTCCCTGGGACCTGGGTGACTGGCAGGCAGCTGTGAATGACAAGCCCTGAAAATAGGAGAGGGGCTTGGCAGGGGGGGAACAGCCCTGATTTGGCAACAAAGCTCTTAGCTTAGGGCCCAGTGAATAGCATCTAGGCACATCCAGAAGTGCCTGAGTGGGCAGGGTCGGAAGCTGCTCACAGATCCTGGGAGCCTGCAGCCATAGGGAATAGTCACAGGGTGGAGAGAAATGAGCAAGGGCATGAGGAAGAGCCATACTGGCAGAGAGGCCTTCTTCTTCTCCATGACTTCCTAGTGTAATGGTCCGGTTTCTCAGGAGCCAGGTGCATGGCCACTTTCCGACCTAAGATTTCTCTCTGACCCTGGACAGGGCATTTGGAGAATGGGGTCCCAGCTTACATTCCAACCCTGTGCTAATCTGCTGTGAGGTGCCAAGCAGATGCTATTTTAAGCATCAATTGTCTCATATAAAAATGAATGCTCCACTCCAGGAACCCTAGACTTCTACCAACTCTGTGGTGGCATCTTCTTCGATCTTTTTCTTATGCATTTTAAACACTGTTGACTCAGTTTCATCTGTGTCTTTATATCACAGATGAGGAAGGAAACAAAGCCTTTTGCTGTCTTTGACCAGACTTTCACAGGAGAGATCTCCCTATTTTATGAGCACAACTGCAAATTCCCCTTTCTACCATCTCCAACATAACCCAAAATGTACCAACAGCTTGGAGACACAGGCCCTTTTTCATCAGCTGGGCAGATTTGCCAAATTATGGGTCACTGTAAGTTGAGAGCAAAGACTTCAGACTAGATTCTGTGGCAATTTGAAAAAAAAATTTCCTTGTTTTTCTACCAATGAGCTTCCTTGGTTTTGAGGTCCAACTGAGATTCTGGGTTGCCTGGAGTCATCCTCTCTTCCTGGTGTCCTCTGGTTGCTGACAGTGCTTGTCTTTCCTTTTTTGCTCCATGACCTTAATATTTGTGACTAATTCTGGTCATGCATATGGAAGACTGTGCCTCATTGGGTTAGTCTGAAGTTTTCTCCCGATTGGATTGGAGTTTTGGGTTTGGGGGTGAAGTGGCCTATTCATCAAATGACAGCAAGGGTACATGATATCAATATGAGTTCTTATCATGACAACCTGCTCTCTGGGCATAGGGGTGTTTGCCAATCTTCTCCATTGTGAAGTTACTGTTCCTCCTTTATTTCTTGGAGGTGAGTGCATTTTTTATGTTTAAAATTTATTTGGGAATATGAGTTCCAAACCAGGTCCTAATCAAATAAAGTTCTACTTATTCTAAGGAATGTGATTCTCTGAGACTGATGTATCATCATTACACATGGTGATTTGGGAGGTGCAGATAAATCTAAAGGGGTGCCAACAGGTTAGATGAAGGTGGGTTTCCAGTGGAGGTTTCAGGCATAGAAGTGGGATGGAGCAGCAGGAGATAGGGAGGCTGGAAGGACAGGTGGGTGACTGATACAAAACAGGTATGCCTTGCTGGGCAGGGGCGAACAAAGGCAGCAGGGAGCTAGAAGGCTAAAAAAATGGCACCTGTGGCAAACTAGGGAATAAGAAGTTGCTATATGAATGGGCATTCTTCAACTTTGTCCCTCTGAATTGGTTCCATGGGAGTCTCCCTGGATTAAGTATAGTCTATGGCCAAGAAATGGAAGGTGGCTGATTGAGCAGTATGGCTCTTAGTTCCACGACTTTGATCTCCTGGTCAGCACCATGGTTGTCCATAGCCAGGCACCCCACTGTCAAGGGGCCCACTTTTGGGGGATTTGTATTCCTGACCAAGTTTGCCTAAGATCTAAGAATGTCAACACTTGCCATTGATTAGAAGGTGAGTTCATCCCCACTGTAAGAAAGGGCCCTAGAGGAGCAGATTGTTCAAATATCTGCTGGTTTGGGGTTCCTGGATTTTTCTGAGGGTTCATCCCTGGTATCCCTTCAATCTGTTCATTAGAGGTCAGTATTTGAGCTATTGTTCCAAAGGGGAGGCTCTGGGTCACTTTTGCTGCTTCTTCAAGTCACAATGACTTTTAACAGGCAACATCTGACAGTGCGGGAGCCCCTTGCAGCCCTGGGTAAAATTATGATAACAAGAGAAAAAAGCTATTACTGCCACCATGCTTTCATTATGCAAATGATATTAAGATAGGCTGTGTGGATCGCCCCTGGCTATGCTATAATCTCCATGCAGTGATTATAATGTGTCAAACTTAGTCATTTTGATTATGACATGTTAATTACATGCCATCCTCATGTAGACATGAATATTACTCCCCGTCAGACAAAACACAAATTAGAGCCATTGTTAGTTGGTTAGTTGTGTGTATATGTTTTAACTTTTTTTTTATTAAATGAATTAAAAGATTTAAAAGATATGTAATATTGCAAACTAATTAAATACCCGCCTGCTCCTCTGCGTGCTGCTGCGGGGAGAGGGGGTTGCTGATGACTTGCACTGCTTGGGTTGCATTTTTGTGCTCTGGGTGCCTTTGGCAAAACGGGGTTTCCTGGGAAACAAAATGCATGGGTTGTTGGGGACGAGGTTGGGGGAAGTGGGTAAAAGTGGTAGAGTGGGATGTCAGGAGGCATTTGAAACTCCAGGTCCAACTGGAACTGAAAAAAAGAGAAGAGTTTTGTGATTGAACATGTTAGGGTATGACTGAGTTCGGAAGGCCCTTGTAGATGCTCAGTTTCTTTCTTCTTTCTCTGACGAGAATTTTGAGGACCCAGAAGGTGAAAGAACTCTCCACAATTACTTGGCCAGGTTGACAGAGGATCTAGACTGCCATGACACCCTGCCGCTCTGGCTCAGAGCTGCCATTTCCCAACGTGGTGGAGGAGTTGGCATCTTCTGTGGGAACCGCCTTGTCTCCTCTAGGTAACCACTGAGAGCAGCCTTTTGATCACAGGCACATGGGTCACAATCAAGTCCAAGTCTCCCAGCCTGGTGCCTCAGGTCCCCCATAGCAAGGTTCCATTGTCCTTGTATTGAAGGTTTGCCTGCAAGTCTCATCTAATGAAGTTACTTTAGTGCTATAAAAATACTTTTTACTTTGCTGTCCTTGAAATAAACCTTGAATCTTTATTCTTTTAGGTTTACACAAAATACAAAGTAATAATAAAAGCTGGTATTTATTTAGAATATTTTTATTGGTATTTATTTACAATGTTCCAGATAGAAATCCCAAATTTTAAAAATTTGCCTTAATTTGACAGCAACCTTACCCATATATGCTTTATTAGTATCCTAGTATCCTCACAGAACAGATGAGAAAACTGAGGTACAGAATTTATCCAGTAAATCAGCCTCAAGAACTCTTACTTCTAAACTTTAGAATACACTGGCTCTCTAGATCAGTGTTTTCTTTTTTTAAATTTTATTTGTCTTTCAAGAACCAGATATATTGTTTCATCTTCAGGAAACATACTCTGCATTTGAAAACTTTATAATTAACCACATGAACTTTCTGTGTTTCCCTATTCCGTTGATGGTGGATTCAGCCATGAGGCTTGTTTGGGTTGTAACGTGAGTGGAATAACACGTAGTATGGAACTCACTCAATAAAACTCACTCAATAAAAGCAGGAATGACAAGTAACACATCCAAGCAGAAGTTTTACTGGAAATTTCCTCTTGTTACCAAAATAAGCAGAAATATAATAGCTAGAGACTACTGTATCAATCTGGGTTCCAAAATGAAGATGTCATGGAGCAGGTGTTACTGCAGGATGAGTTAGCATAAAGCTGATATAAACCTTGCTGCTGTTAGTTGTGAGTTATTCGAGGCCAAGCATATGCTTGTTTGTTACCATGCATAACCTGGCCTATTCTGACTGGTACATGTGCTCACACATCCCTCATCCCCTGACCCAGACCTTACTCTGCTCATCTTCTCCTACTGCCATGGCTGGTAAACTCCTCACACTTCTTTCTCCTTAACAGAATATGTTAGTGCTTTCGAGGCAAGTCATATGTCTTACATACCTAGAACAACCGAGGCATATACTGTATAGCTTATTTCCAGTAAATGAATATCTACTCCAGTAAATGAATATCATCTCAGTAAATGAATATCTTGATGATTTTTAATCAGTGAGGAGCTTTTATCAATATTCCATGAAGTTAAGCCAGGGGTTCAGAAATCCCGTCTCTACCCCTCCCCTTGTCTGTCCCTCCATCCCCCTTTTAGCATCCAATCTCCTCTCATAACCCCTATTCTTCTTCATTTGCTCATGTGATTTAGACCTGAGAGAACAGTGGATAGTCTCATCTCAGCTCAGGGTTGAGGTATCAAAAGTCAAAGGGGTATTAGCAGTCAAATAACCCTACCACCAAGTCCATCTGAGGTCTCTTCAGTGTCCCTGTATGATGTCCAAGGAGGTCTACTCCCAGCATCTTGAGCCCTAGCTCCCTCATTCCATCATCCTAAAGTACTTGTGGACTAAACCAGATGTTCTCTTCAGGATTCACAATCTATGATTCCAGACTTAGTGTTTATAACTGTATATTTGTGGAATGGTAAGTGTTGAGAGAAGGGAGTGGGACTGACATCTATGCCACCTCTCTTGATGCCACTGGGCTGAGAAGAGTGATCCTTTAGGACTGAGTAAGCCTGGCTAGCAGTCAGCATCAAGGTTAGTAGCCAGGAAAGAGGCTCATCTGAGACCAGAAAGCCAAGTATCAGCGGAGCTATAGCTCCTGGAGAGTCCTTGCTCTAAGGATTGTTTCAGGTCCATTCATAATCCATCCACTGGCCCTTTCCCTTCCCAGGTCAATGCTCTCCTGCCTTTCCAAGCTTTTCTAAGGGGATGGCCCATCTAACCCTGACAGCCATCAGCATCAGCATCTGAAGTGGGGGCTTCCACCAGCGGGTGTTGGAGTGGAGCGCACCTCCATCAGAGCCCCTTGGAAGTCACCAGAGGTTACACAAATGAAAGGGATTATCAGTGAAATATAATTTCAACAAAGATGGCACAATGCTCTGTTCTGCTATGATGAAATGTGTCATTAAATATAGAAATAGATCAAATATCTTCCCACTGAGATCCTCTGGTACCAGTATCTAGGTGAAAAGCGGAATATCTGTGAGAGCTCACAAAATGTGAAGGAGGTGCGAGAAAAAAATTCCTCACTAGGGAGATACACTTAACTAGACTTATAAATAGCCTGATCACAGCTTGTTTGATTAATTTGGGGAAAAGGAGTAAAAGTGTTTTGCCAATTCATCAGATTTCATGCTTTCAAAGCCGTTGCTAATGTAAATATTAGCATCCAAAATGAACAAATTGTCTTTGGTAATTAAATGCCCTAATTTACAGGTTCCATTAGCAGAGAACAGAGATAATTTTCCCCTTAAATTAACTTTTCTCCCCTTCTCCCTTCCCCTGTCTTAACTTGATATTATACATGAGCGGCTGTGTTTGTAGAGGGGCAGGAGGGAGTTTGGGGCTTGTTCTCATAGACTCTGGGTGCAGAGGGCTCACTGAGTTCCTAGGGACAGAGTCAGAGAGCAGGGTGAAGTCTGGGGCCATGACCTTGGCCTGAGGTGTGGGGTCAGAGTTCTCCCAGTGACTATGTAAGATCTCCCTTTTCTGTCTCTTCCTGGATTGGGAAGTCCCTTGGGAAACCTTGACCCTACTGTAAGTTATGGTTAGTATTTGGGCTCTGTGATTCCTTTCCTTTTTAGATTTCTCTATCCCATAGGTCTTTTCCAAAGAGACCAAGACTGTTCCCACTCACTCACTGCTCAAAACCCTCAGCTGAGTTCTCTACTCAGTGCAGCTGGTAGCTGTGAGGGCAGTCCTAGAGTGTTCACATCTCCCAGGGAACTGAAAATTCAAAAGCTGGTATAGTCAGACAACCAAGCTTAAGTGGGAGTAGCCAGTTCCCTTGCCAGAGTTCCAGAGAGGGGGGAGGGTGTCCAGACCAGAGGGCCTGTCTTCACCTCTAGATCCAAGTCCTTTCCTTTATGATCCAATTCACTCAAACGCAGCACTGGGCATCCTGTGACCTGTCACAGGCTGGAGACAGGGAGTGATGAGCGAGGGTCCCCGGCTGCAAAATGCACACAGTTGAAAAGTCAGTTACTGGCAAGAGTGGTTCTTCCTACAGTTTATATCCTCAGCATCCCACTCATTTACCCCTGCTCCAGCCCTGAGCTTTTAGCACCCCCAGGGAACACAGAAGCTTCAGTGTGCCACACCCCTGATGCTATCATGCTGATATGTGCAAGGAACAAGATGGGTCTCAGAAGTGAGAGAAACAGAAGGAATGACTCTAGTCAGCCTTTAAGGGTGGGGTCCCAGTGCTGGAAAGAGACCCCAAAAGGGGGTGAAGATAACTTCTGAGTTGTGAGTTCCTGCTGTCAGGAACTCTTTACAATTAGCTAATTTCTGTCCTGTGAGATGGGTAGAGAAGAGGGGTCTCTGTGTAGATTATACTGACTCTTTTCAGCAAGCTTATAGTTAGGAGAAGGCTAGGGTTAGGGGAAGGGAAAGGGAGAGTGAGATGAAGGGAAGGGTGAAGGGATAGGGAGGGGAAGGGCTATGAGGAGGTGAAGGGCTAGGGGGAGGCTAGGATTAGGGAGAGGCTAGGATTGGGGGAAGGAAGGGTGAGGGGAAGGAAGGGTGAGGAAAAGGGAAGAGTGAGGGAGAGGGAAGGGTTAGAGGAGGAGAAGGGTTAGGGGGAGGTTAGGGTCAGGGGAAAGGAAGGTAAAGGTTAGGGTGAGAGTTAGTTTGGGTTGTTGCCAGCAGTTTTGCACTAAAACTCCCTTCACTGTACTCAGGGCTGCCCTCATCTTATTTCTCTTTTTATTCTCTTTTTCTAATTCTGTTATTACAAATCTCTTCATTCCAGGTGAGTCCATCTGGAATATATAGATGAGAATTTTTTAAAAGCTTGTAGATAGCCAAAGGGCAAAGACTGAACAGTGAATAGCACTGTCCATATGGGGTCCTGGCTTCAAAATGAGCTCATGTTGATATGGAGGCTCACTTTGTTCATAGAAGGCACCGTCCTTTCTATATGTCCCTGTGAAGTAGTGATCCTGAGCCCCTTTTCTTTGAGGGTTCCTTTAAATATGTCTTGATTCCTATAATTTGCACCTGGAAGTCAAGTAACCCTGAGTAGCATCAGCAGCATGTTCCCTGCATCCAAATGGTCTAATCAGCATTGAATCCATCCTCTTTGTAATCTACCAGCATTTCCAGACTCCCTGGCAGCTCAGAGTCTGTTTAAGAATCTTTCCCTACTAGACATGCCTGTGTGAGTCCTGGAAGGCAGAGCACCAGGCAGTAAGCAGGGAGGACACCTTCGATTCTCAGCAGAGTTCTGGGTGCAGACACCAGCTTTCAGCATGTTGGGGGCAGCTGTGGTGAGCACCTTGATGGCCTCTTCGCCCCTGGGTTCACTGTGTGTGGGGGTGGGGGTGTGCTTTTAAATTCTCCAGGTCTGCCAGGAGCTTCAGATTCCCACTGTCCGGCCATGGCTACTCAGTTTGGTCTTGTTGGGCTCCTTGGGGGTGACATTGCTGGAGGTCAGAGCTCTTCAGCACTTCCACCTATTTTCTTAGCACCAATTTTTCATGGTAAATCTTTCCCAGCTTAATGGGAATAAAATGATTTCTCTTTCTTTCTTATGCTGCTGTTGATCTCCTGGTTTACCTGATGAAAGCCAGCGTTCTCATTCTGGGTCACTTGTTTCCCAGTATCCTGTCAGAGATGGCACCCCCCATGGATGAGGGTGCTGTTTCACCCATGACCTTGACAGCTCACACAGGTCAGAAGCCATACATTTACCTAAAGTGAGAGCAGGAGATGGCAGTGGTGAGGGTGGGTCCTTGACCACAACTACTTCAATAAAGCCCTCCAGCCCAGTGTGCCACTAGTCATTGTTCCTCAGCCCTGAGAGAGCACAGGGTCTCTACTGTCCAGGTTGCCGATGTCTGAAAGCACCAAGCCAAAGCTGCCACACGAGTTTCCGTAAATAAAGCTGCTGAGAAGCAAAAGAGACCAACTTCAGTGAGCTTCCTAGAAGGCTATATTCTAGGCAGAACTCTCAGAAGGAAAAGGGAAGTGGAGTTTTGAAAATATTATTGCTCTGAGATAGAGAGAACAAGCACGATGTTCAAGTGCCACCGAAGTTACTGGATGACATGTCTACACATTTTTGTCCTAGTTCAGATTTTGATAGATTTTATATGCTGAATCACATATGGGTATGTAAGGCAATACCCTAAGAGATGGCGACTTCAAATAATGAATAGTTACTATAGGACACAGTTTCCAAGAGTCAGGAACCTGGAAGCAGCTTAGCTGGGTGGTTTCAGCTCAGGGTCTTGTTGCAGGTGTGACAGGTGTTGCGTGGGGCTGCTTTCCTTTGAAGGCTTGACTGGGTTGGAAGACCTACCTTTCATTCTCTGATATGGCTATTGGCCAATTCCAGTTCTTCACCAAGTGGGCCTTTCATGCTTGCTGGGTTCCCCAAATAAAATGGTGAGCAAGGGGAGGGAGAGGGCAAATGAGAGAGAAGAAGGGAAAGGGCAGAGAGGGATGAAGAGTGGCAGGAGGAAAGGTAAGAAGAAGGTCACCATATAGAAACTGCACTGTGTTTTATGACCCCATCACTTCTGCCATGCTCTATTGGCTACCTAGGTATATATTGTACCATATAGGTTACATATTTATTCCATATACTTATGATATCTATTTATTACTTATATATTACAGAGCCCTAGTGTATCATAGACAGAGACTACACAAGGGTGTGAATACCAGGAGGAGGAGATCATCTGACCATCAGACCATCATCTGGCTGTAACACATGATTTTCTCTTTTTAGCAGGGAGGTGCAAATATGCACATTCTATACACAGTAAAGGCCGGGGGCTGGGAGGGGGCAGCATGCCTAATCAGAGCTCAGAATGTGGGTGCTCAAGCTACAGTGTGGACAGAACAATAGACAAATGCAGACAATGGAGTTTGATGTCTAAAGAAATTAGAGAGATACTTCCATTTCTTAAATAATGCAAAGTGCTTACTGCTTTGCTAATTGGAAGAAAAAGATTCTAGATCTGAAATAATATTTTTAGTACATTCCTGCGCCCAGGGAGTGAATTGCCTCCATCTGGCACAATCATGGTGGGTGTGGATAGTGACCTAGTGCCCTGCGCACCTGGTCTTTCTGCCCCTCCATCAGCATCTTGAAGAGACAATATGCAAGCCACCGACCCATTAAGGTAACTTTGGAACCACTTATGATGGGCTATTTCAAAAGGTATCAAATTCCCTGATCTTATAACTGAACTATTTAACTAGATCGTCCTGTAAAGAGAAAATGCGTTAAAAATACCAGTTAATTACTTTTTTTTAATTCCCTGGGCACAAATAAGTCCTAGTTAACTGTCTTTGCACATTTATATATTTAGACATCAGGGTGTGACTCTATAGCAGCCACAGTGAGCCTGCAGTCTCTTTAGTAGAGGACAACCTACACTGAAGAATGAGACTAACTCCCTGGGTAACTTAGGGACATAGATCCTCCGTTACCCGGAAAGACTGGGAAAGAAAATCCTTGACCTGAGGCTGTGTTGGCCAGTCAGTTATGGAGAACACACACTGTTGGGTTAAGTAATACATTGGACCTTGGTTACAAGTATTAATACTAAGAAATATTAACTAAGCCTCAGTTCCGTCCCAATGTGCCAGATGAATAAAATCCAAAAGCAGGTTCAATTTACTCCCTGGAAGCAATTAGCACTAAAGAGATCCCAGGGATTAAAAACTTTAATAAAATACATTTCTGGGACTGAAAAGTGATCATCTTTTCTTTCCTCTCTGCATTTGGATTTTGAAACTGACAGTAGTACAAACAGTTTATTTTACCCTCTTGAAAATTGATTTATATCATGTCAAATCTGTCAGATCTAACTGGTTTCTATGGACCAATCCAGCACCAGTTTTAGGGTGATGGTACACATTTTTGAAACTCAACCACACACAGCCCCAAATGTTTTATACCACCTACATATTGAGTTAATGAATGAATAAATGCTATATCCAAACAAAGTAGGTTTTGCTTATCAATACATAGAAATTTAAGCCCTTTGCCAGTGGGAGAGCTCCTTTCTAGGGCCTATCAGAGAACCCAGGTGTCTTTACTCGTCATACCCCTGAACGAAGATTATTATCTGGTTTCTCAATAACCAATAAATTAGAATCAGCGAAGTAAAAAGAGATCTTGCAGTCTGATGGCACCTGGTACTCCCAGGGGAGAAGAGACAGGACCCTTACAGAAAGCCAGTGTGAACTCAAAGATGTATGGCACTTAGGGGCCAGGAGGAGAGGGGCAAACAGCAAACAGCCCCAAACACTTGCTTAACTTTTGAGGGAATTAGTGCATTGCAGCTCAGTATGAAACCATTTATTCATTCCTTCATTCTAAGACCATTCTATGCAAAAGAGATGCCAATAATGTGGGTGGGATGCGATTGTTGGATAAGACCTAAGATCTTCTATGTCATTGCTGTGCAACTGTTGATTGGAAATTTACCTGGAAAGCCCAGGTTGGAATTTCTATAGTCTATTTCCAGGTACCATGAAATGAAAAGCCTCACTCATACTCAGCTTGCTCTATGTAGAAGCAAGAAGTCTACACTGCTTCGGGACGACTTTCAGAGCACCAGTATGACAAGCAGGTGCTGGTGCTTATCTGGGATCGCCACCTGCTGGAGCAGCACCTTCTGGGAGAGGAGAAAGTGAAGGCTGAGCAAACAAGTTTCAATCTTGGGATTGGAGCACAGTCTCCCAGGCAAGCCCAAGTCACCCAGGAAGAGTGGTGAAATCAACCTAGAGCTAAAAGAATTGCAAAGTTGGGCCTTGGCCACAGCTTCCACAGAATCAAGAAAGCGACTGCTCCTGAACAGGGAACAGAAGGAGGGAAGCCCTCTCTCAATGGCAGGGAGTGTACTGAACCACCTTCCACGTGACTGTCTGATCTTGTGATTCCAGGCAACACAATTTGACCTGCAGAAGTTTGAATCATTATAAAGTATGTGGTGACGGCATTCTCTTCAAGTGTCTAGAGCACTGAGGGCCGGTTGGGCTTCCTAAAATATTTCTTTAGACCCTCTGGAGCCTCTGCAAATACTGAGCTTCATCCAGCATTATAAGGATCACAAAGCAGAGGGAATTTCATAAATGAGCCCGTTTCATGAAAAATGATTCAAGGTCCCTTAGTGAAAAATGATTCAAGGTTCCTATGGGGCACAGGGCCATCGCCCTCTGCCAGTTAGAATAAGACTGCAAATGGTCCACATGATGGGCCCAGGGTGGAGACTGTCTGGAGTGCCACAGCCAACAGCGACCTTAACATAAAACATCAGTGCTGGGCATGGTGGCCCACCAAGTGCTGGGAGGCAAGAGGCCAGGGATTGCTTGAGTTTGCGGGTTCAAGACTACCCTGGGCAACATAACAAGACCTGGTCTTGAGAAAGCAGCTGGACACGGTGGCGGGCGCTTGTAATCCCAGCTACCTGGGAGGCTGAGGCTGGGGATCACTTGAGTCCGCAGGATTGGTACTACCCTGGGCAACATAATGAGACCTAGTCTCAAAAAAATAGCATAAAACATCAGTAATAGCACTCCAGATAAAGTGAACTGTGCCTTGTTTTACTTCATTGCAGAAAATGGAGTGTTGGTATAGCAGGACCATTAAAGTGCTATGCTGTCTGTTAGAGTTTAGAGGAAGTTCTTTAGTAGAGTTTAGTTTAGAGTTCTTTTTGCTACCGAGGGGAAGAAAGTTGGTTAGGGTCAAAATCTGTCTTCCTGTCCTATGGGAATTTAGAGGCCTCAGGACTTCTCTGCTAGACCTTGCATGTCCTCATGGCTTCTTGGTCTGAACCTGGCCACAGTTGGTGTCCACACAGGGCAGATGAGCTGCGTCTCATTTCCTGGCGGGGCATCCAAAGATGAAAGCAGGCTGCGGACTAGTCCAAGGACACACATGGGATGGTCATTTAGTCATATTTAATTTTCGAAATAGTTTTCTTATTTCCAAGGTAGAAGCAAGAACTGGTTCTTCATTTCAGGTTAGTGGGCCTTTCTATAGAGAACACCACACACCAGGTAAAAGTAAAGGTAAATTTTGTTGCCTTTTTTAAGAGTCTAGACTCTTTAGACTGTTCAAGAAGAGGAGGAGGCAGTGTCAGAATAAGGTTCAGGACATGGATAACAGAGCCATAGGGCTCCTCATATCTGACACCTTACAAATTAGTCTAGTTTTAATGGGTCTTAATTTTTGGTCTGGAAAATAAAGCCAGTAACAGAATTTGTATCATTAAGATGCTGAGAGTGTTAAATGAGTTAAACAGGTAAAGACTTTAATACAGTGCTTGGCACAGAGTTAAGTGCAAGCTATCAAGCTGTCACTTAGCATAGAGGAGATTAAGAGTTAAAGCTTTTAGTATTCTATGTAAGGCATGGCACCTTTTCCACTTTCTGTTAGAAAGTGGAGAGAAAGAGCAAAGTGAGCTCTTTAATCCAAATGTCCATGGTCTAAAGATCTTTATACAAGTGACAGAAAATCAAAAAATATGCAGAACCAGTAACCCTTTATCAGTCACTTGAATTCAAATTCAAGAAAATCTGACTTTAATTTGGCCAATGAGTCATGCCTTGGATGACACTGGCGTCCAGAGGTCTGTTGCATTAGCACAGTATATTTCTGTTAGTGATGATGGCTTTACAGGCTACCCTGGGCACTTGACCATGGCAGGGAAATATTGTAGATAAAGGAAGGATAGATTTAACAATGACAGCTGGTTTATTACAAACAGAAGTCTCCCCTTCAATATCTAAGCTAGTCCCAAAGTTCAAATCTTCACACAAACTTTGTCCAGATAACTTGCTGAATATTTTCCTATTTTTTTCACATCAATTTTTACCCCTTTGTAAACCAGTCTGAATATGCTCACATCTATAGTCCATCAATAAACGTTTGCTGAGCTGCTGAGTAGCTAAAACTTTGGAGCTCAGAGGTAAGTGAAGGAGCTTATGGCTGGTTTGGGGAGGTAGACACAGACAAGCAAGGCTGTGAACTCAGGAGAGGCACCCATCCAACCAAGGTGGGTGAAGGAGTCTTCTTAGCCTCCCATCTCATCACTTCCTCTTCCATTCACTACACCACATTTCTGCACCTCTTCAGTAAAACTCTTTGGAAAGCTCTTCTCTATTTGCAGTTTCCAGTATTTCTTTTCTTCTCACTTCTTGAACATACCCCATCTTTGGGCCCCTCTGCATCCACTGCGACTGTTTCTGTTAAGTCACCATTTTCCTAGCTCTGATAGCCAGCTCTTAGTCCACATTTACTGAAATTCTCAGCAGCGTCGGACATAGTGGGTTACCCTTTCTTCTGAAATTACCTTCTTCACTGGCTCCCAAGAACCCCCAGATCCCTGCTTTCTTCCTGTTGTACGGCTTCTCAGACTTGTGGTCTCCTTGGCCACTTGGGCCTGGGTCTCCAGGGCCTGGCTTTTAAAGCTCACCTTCTCTGGCTGCAGCCACTCCTTAGATGGTTTTGGCCAGTCTCAACTCTATGTTGAGGACATGAGCAAAGTTAACTCTGGTCAGAACTGTTTTCCCAATTCAAAATGCACACACTCAACCACTGCTAGAACTTTTGACTTGGGTGTTTAATAAGCATTTCAAACTTTCCATGTTCCATGTTGAGGTTGATCTCATGCCATTTTTCTATTTCTTCAGTCAATGGTAAATGCCATCATCCTTCCAACAACTCAGGTCAAAAACCTTTTGTATCATCCTTAGCTCTTCTCTTTCTATCATACCCCATATTCATCAACAACTACATTTTTTTCTATAATACAACCTCTGCTTATTACCCTTGCTACTGCCAAACCATTGTCATCATTTGCCCAGAATGCTTTAATAGCCTCCTCCTCATTGTTCTCTCTGCTTCCATCTCCCCCCTAAGCCCCAGAACCATCCTCTTTCCCCATATGACTCTCATCTCAGAGTCCAAACCAAAATCCTGACAGAGAACTGTTGAATAATATTTCTTTGTAGGCTAGAACGCATTTTGTTATACATTGATCTATGGATGGGCAGCTGGGTTGTCTCTACCCTTCGGTTATTGTGGTCACAGCACTGCTATAAGCATTGACACACAGCAGTCTATTCAACTATTTCCTTTGAAGATATTCTTAGGTGTAGAAATGCCAGATTATATGACCATTTTATATCAACTTAATCACCAAACTGTTTTCCATAGTTTACCATTTTGCATTCTCACCAACTTCCAATTTCTCTAAAACTTTCTACTGTTTACTTTTTATTTTTCGAAGGGGTCAACCTCTCTCTGCTCTTAGTGTAGTTCCCTTACCTGGAATAATCTTCTCCCACCAGAGTTCACTCCCATCTCCCTCAAAGATCATCACTGAGCATCTAGCTTAAATTGTACTTCCTTCCACCCCCCCCATCCCTCCCACCCCTCCCATGTCCCTCCCATGTCTGTCAGCCCTGGGATTTCCCCCATCACTGTGGGGTCTGCTCTGTGCCCGTCCCCAGTTCTGCTGCTCCCAAGGATACTGAAGCACCCGAGGGAGATGCAAGAAGTCAGGATCCTGTGAGTCAGACGAGAGTGAGCTGAGTGGTGCTGCTGTCCAGTTCGGAGGAAGTTTGCTTTGTCTCCCTTTAGACCCTTTCTTTCCAGCTCCACAAGGTAGCAGCTAGTCTTGGAATTGCAGAAATGAAAATGGACTTTGGTAAGATTTCAGGGCAGGTGGACAAAAGGGGCGGAAGGGGAGACAAAATGGATTTTTCTGATTTGTTTCTAGGCTTAAACCCCACTGCAAAGGCTCCAGAGCTCCTGTCTGAATAGAGCTTCCGGAGATGGAGAAGAAGGAACCCTTCCTCCCACACCCAGTGGCAGCCTCCCTCTGCCCTCCACCCCTTCAGCGACCGTGAAGAACTTGGATGTGAGCACAGAAGCAAACCTGAGTGAGTTATTTTGCAGCCACCTGAAGCCACCCCTACTTCTGGCCTGACCCATTTTCTCCAACTACAATGTGGCTCTAATAATCCCTGCTCTGCTCTCCATCTTGCCTAGAGGCTACTTGAGTTCATTAGATTAAAAAAAATCTATAAACGACTTTGAGCACCTTGGAGGTAAGTGCTCTATAAGTACAATGTAATAATAATAATGCTACAATAATTACCTTGATTAATTTATGCATAAGACCAAAAAAAAGATTCTTAATTAAGAGACATTCCAGCAGTGAGAACACAGGTCCCATATACTGGAAAGTAATACCCCCAGCAGGGATTCTAATTCTGGGCCAGATCGACAAAGACACTGAGCTCCTCAGCCTCATTCTGTGTGCCCTTCTGAGTATTCTGTGTTATGGACAATGACTAGACTCTGTGGTCAACAGACTGGAAAGGCAGAAGATAAAAGAAAATAATTCGGTCTTGTAATTGCATAAAATGCAAACTAAGTTAACCTGATTAGTACTTTAAAAAAAATTTTAAACTATGTAGTTTATATCAGGCTTAAAACGTGATTAATACTTTTATTGAACTGCAAGAACCAATGGTGAGTCAGTGACATCAATAAAATGATTTTGAAAAATCAACAACTGTCAAGACAGGCATTTTTGGAATCTCTGAGAGTAGGCAGAGACCTAGGCTAGAAACAGCACTATGACCCTGCCTGGTCAGGGAGGCAGGTAAAGAGGAAACCTCTATTGGCAGGTTCCCAGGAGCTAACAGGGGAGGGGTGTGTGCTTTGCTGTTGCAGGTATATTGAAAACTACACTGAAATTGGAATTTTTCAAGGTCTGTCCTCATTAGCCATAAAGTCCTCTGAAGATATAACTCTCTTAAGACCATACTTTGTGTAGAAATGAAAAAGGATTTTGGTATCACTCAGGAAAACAGCCACAAATTCTATGACTGACTTTCTTTTTGGGCTCCAAAGGTGCTACCTCAAGAGAGTTTCTGCAAATCGTCTTCTCAGAGAGAGAGGTTGGTCTTCTCTCTCTTCAAAGAGAGGACTTGCATGGACCAGTTTGCTGCATTCAGTGTGAAATATCTCTGCATGAAAGAATATGAGCCAGGCCATTGGAGGGACAGCCTAGAGCCTGACCGTTTGTGGTCCTTTCAGGTTATACGCAGACTGATTTACTACAGTCTGATTTACTACAGATTTATACGCAGATCTGATTTACTACAGTCAGGGCAGCCAGAATGATTTCACCAACAGTATGCTCTAGGCATTCTTCTAACACTGTATTTTGTGAGAAAGAACTGGTTGGTGGGCTACCTTGCTGAAGGCAACCATGTATGTAGTGGGATAAAGCCTCTCTTTTAGCCAATCCCACGCTCTGGGGAAAGCTAGAGGATCACTAGGCACCTAAGACAAGGAGCGACATTCTTCTTCTAATAGGGAAGCAGTAAAGTCAAGTCTATCTTCAGGAACACAGATGAGGAAAGCTGGGTATGTGTATATTCCCAGGTGTATACATGGTCTGGTAAGTGTGGGGGGTGGGTGGGTAGAAGACAGATATAAAATCACCAAGGTGCAAAGTAATTTTGAGGTCATTTGTAAATGCTGATAAATCAGATTGGTTGCCTAATGTCTATCATTGAGACTAACTGGCAGTTCCATAGGAAGGAAACAGTCACTTTGGATCTAAGAAAACTAGCTAGGAATGGGCTGCTACAGGATACTGAAATGGGATGATTTTCAGAGAGGCTGCAACAGGAACACCCTATGTGAGAAGATCAAGCAGCACGATGGAAAGGTTATAGGGACACAGAAAGGGTTTAATCTTCTTGATATTTATCTAGGTCAATTGATCCTATCTCTCCTAAGGTCAAGACACTTGGTTATTCCTTGACCATAATACATCGACTCTACAGAAGGATTGACATACTGAAACTCAGTCTGGTTCTGCCTGCAGTTCAGTGAATTTTGGTCATAGTTGTTGAGTACATCCATCATCAGATCAAGCACTTGATGAGCTCTCTCTGTCCCAGGGCTGGGACAGGTCACAGAGGTGAACAAGGTACAGCACTGGTTCTTGGGCAACTGATGATATAATTGAAAGCTATGATCCCTGAGTGGCAGATGAAATAACATCTGATTCTTCCCCATTGCCTACACCTAAGCCCTCTCTTCTAGAAATGTGGTCCTCTCTCATCACAGACAAATGAATTGCCCATCTCGACACTGGGTTCACTGTTAGCTGTGGTCAATGAGATGTTAGCAAATGCGATGCTGGAGTGGGTTTTGGATTTACTCAGGCTGTCCTGAGCCTCTGCCATCTGCCAACATGCCCTGCTTAGCCCAGCCAAGGAGAAGACACCTGAAACAGAGTTGAGTCATACAAGTCATTCCAACTGAGCTTGCTATAGATTAGCCACCAGACAGCCAGCCCCAGGTGTGTGCAGAAGACTGGGAACTGGAAGAATGCCTAACATCCCTCTGAAATCTTGTATCTGTAGACTCAGGAGTTAATAACTGCTTATGGTTTCAAGCCACTGAGTTTTGGGGTAATTTATCACAGCATTTTCATGGCAATCAATACAAATATGAAGAGATGCCTAATGATACAAATGAGTCTGTGGAAACTGCCAAGGATCACTGCATGTGGAGAAAGCAGAAACTGAGCTCTGCTCCCGGCTCAATAGTGCATGACCTGGGACATGTCGCTTTTCGACTCTGGGTCTTCTTTTGTGGAAAATGAAAGAATTAGATTAATTAGGGGTCAAGGATTGGTTCTTGTGAGTCTTGGAACCCACCAGAAATGGTGAAATGATGTGTATGTTTAATCTGAACAATTTTTGGGGAGAGGGTCAGTGCACAGCTTTCACTGGGTTCTTAGAACTGTGGCCTCAGAGGTAAAAACTCCTTAGGCTGTTAAGCTCTGCCCCGGGTACTGGGCTTCTATGCTGTGAAGCCAGCACAGGAGGTAGGACTGTGGGTGGGGATAGGCAGGAAGGTTTCCCATGGGAAGGTCTGAGTCTTGTCTTCTAAGCCACCGAACGCATTAGCTTAAAATTAGTCTCTGGGACACTGCAGTGTCAGGGGGTGTAAGTGCTGAATCCTTTCATCTTTCCCTGACTTACCTTCTGCCCTCTTCTTCCTGACTAGACCTGGGTAGTCTGCCAGCTACTTCCTTGCAGAAACCTTTCCTACCCACCATTCAGTCTCTCCTTTAAGTCTTTTCCTGCTCTGTATCTTTTTATCTTTCTAGTCAGAGTAGGGTTATCTCCCCAATTGAACTACAAGCTCCTTGAAAGTAGGAGCTATTCCTTCTGTTTCTACTCACGGTCCTGAGGAGCAGATTGTAGCAATTGGTGTAGACACCAGCCCTCAGGATACCCTGAAGTAAATTGCTATTTTCAGGCTACCCCACTACCCTGCTCAGTGCTCTCCCCACTGACCCTAACTGTCATCCAGACTGACCTTTCCTTTCTGGTTGGCAGGTGTCTCTCTCCTCGTCTGGTATAATTTTCTACAATCTTTAAGGTTCTGTTAGATGACAGAAAAAATTGACTCTAGCTAAAGTGTTAATGACTAATAAGGTGTCCCTTGAGTACTAATTCTACACTTGAATTGAGATTTTTAATGTTCTCATGTATAGAAGTGACTGGACATCATGATCATGACATCATGACAGCAGAGGATAAAATTTTCCCAGTCAAGAGTTCATGGTGTTCCTCACATTTGTCACCAAGTCATTCAGCACATGAGTTTGATCTATAAGTGGTCTTGGCCAAACTGAGAGGCAGGACAGGCACACAACTTTATCCTGATGGACTACTTAGGGCTCTGCTGCTTGCTTGATCTTCACATCTCCTATGTCACCTTTTATAAGCAGTTTGTGAACTGGATGTTAGCCTCATAGTTGGGGTGAGTGTGTTTGTGTGTGTGTACTAATGCAAAAATTCTATTTTTGTCTTCAGCTTGTTATTATGATATGATGGAATATAATCAAATCCAGAGAATCCCCCAAGTCATTCTGTCTAGGATCTTGCTTTTGATTTACTATCATCCTCTCCCTTTATTTTCATCATCTCTATATTAAAGATGGGCAAGTGATGTTCAGAGGATCCCAATACCCACATCTGTGGCAAGAAGGAGTTGGGACCAGGACCCAGGACCCCAACCCCTGGTGTCTAGCACAGGCTCTTTCCACCAGAGGTGTTGTGTAGAGGCCTCCATCTCCCTCTGGCTCTTAGTGCTCAATGACTATTACATACCATGGCCTGTGAAGCTCGTTATCACTCAGGCACTTCCAGTATGGCTGGTTTTATGCAGTGGGGTGTCATGAAAAGAGTTACATACAAATTGAATCTTTATAACCTGAATTTTAGCTACACAACTGAGAGAAGACAGCTACAGGAATCGTTCATGCCTGTGTGGCTGAGAGGTACAAGAAGCCCAGCTCCTTGGTACAGAGTACATAAACTCTAGCCCTGTTTGAGACAGATTGATGTGTGCAGCTTAAGTTCTCTGTTAAACAGATATGAAAAGTCCATGAATTGACACCTGCATGTATAAAGCACAGGCCTTAAGAGTATGCTGGTATAGACAATGGCACTGGGAAAGGAAGAATTGTGCGCTGGGAAGAAGAACGTCTGGGCGCTTGTCAGTGGCTTAATCCTTTCTGGGCCTCAGTTTCATTACTGGCCAAATAAAAGGTCAGTGTGAATCAATTTCCAGGTCTTGTTTCCCATTCTGACATCATAGAACTCCATGCATATTCATGCACACAGAATGGCTCTCAGCCACACGGGAAATATGACCCAACAAGAGGCCATTTGCATGGACCAGAAGTCAAAGTCTCAGAGAAGAGGCGCCTGGAAGTGGCATTTCTGGTCTTATTCTGGAAAGAATGTGTACCATGTTGAGGTGAGAGGGAGGCCTGCCAGTTGTCCCCAGAAGCACACCCCACAGGTGCTGCCAGATCTGTAGACCACCAGGGTGCTCCTATCATGCACTCATGGGTGCCACAGGCCCCCAGCACCCAAGTCAGGCTCAGGTATATACTTAGGGGGTATGTAGGCTCATTGGTGGCTGACTATTTAGTTTTAATGCCCAAAACCAATTTTAAATAAAATAAAGGAATCCCCCTAAATATTCTATATGGGGTTTTCTTTTTTTTTAGAGGGACATTTCAAGACTAGTTTCACACAGGTTTAGCCGAAAGGGAAATTAAACTCTACATTTAAATGGAGATTACGCACAAAGGAATCCATTAGTTTCAATATTTCTCAGCAGGAGGGCTCAGAGTTATTTAAATAAGTTTAGATATTAAACCTAAAGTAGCCATTAAAGCAATGTGGATTTGTTTGTCTTTTTTTTCCCCCAGAAATCTTTTTTTCCAGCTGACTGAAAAATTCCATTGCTTAACCAATGGAGGATATTTTAATGCATTAAAAAAAATCCAGGGACTTTTTAATATAGCACTTCCTTTGAATTTTTAAGTACCATATTACAGCATACTTATTATAGCCAAGTGTCATCTTTTGAACAGATTAAACTCCAACCACTTTGCCTTCCCTGCCCCCAACCGCCACAGAATAGTGTTAATATAAACACCGACATTAAACCATATTGGCTATGGAAGAGTCTTTGATTGTCATTGAGATTATTTTAAAAGTTATTTAGGTCCCCCTGTTACATCTCTGCAAACCACTGAGAAAATGTTGCACTGGGTTTCTCTTCACGACATTTCTTTGGGGATTCATAAATATTGATTGTACCGTAAAAAATTGATGGAATCTTGAAACAGACTGCAGTTGAGGCAGCTGGGGAATTTACTCAATTTTTCTCAATCGCTGCAGTCTATAAAAAGAGGAGATTTTGCAAATTGTTTCTCACCTTGTCTTTTTAGTATTTAATAGCTCTCAATTCTACAGCCTTCTGAACCATGCGCTGGGCGTGTTTTCCATCAAAACGGAATCAGGTCTCTTCAATGAGAATTAAAAGGTGGGAACCAGTTATGAATGGGTTAAATGTTGCCCAGCTCTCCACCCTCCCTCTTCCTCCTCTCACCCCATCTTCTCCCCATTTTCAGTGTCTTGCTGTTCTGGTCATGTTAAGCCTACATCTGTCCCACTGAAAGCTATATTATTCCCAGGATCAACACTTCTCATTTTCCAGCGCCATGATGAAAATAAAGTCGAAGAAATGAATGCCAAAATCTCTCTGTGGTCCTGTCTTTCCTGATGAAACTATTAAAACACATTCCCAAAGCATCCCTGCTCCCTCTTGTTTACACAACAAAGCTATTGCCATCCTGACATTCAAAGCCTTTTGTTTACCATCTGGCTGCAAACTATTTTCAGAGACTGATCTTCTCAACACTGTCTGGAACATTAGTCTCTTTGATCCTGAGTCCTATCACTGTCCCTCAAACCCACATCATGCATTTCTTCTTCCAGACATTGGTTCATACTTTTCCATCATACCCAGAATGTTCTCCTTACCATCCATTTTTTGGTAGGCAAAATAGTGTACAACAACCACTTCCCCTCACCCCCCCCAAGTCTATATTGTGATTCTTAGTACCTGTGGATATGTTAGATTATGTGGCAAAGGGGAATTAAGGTTACTAATCATCTGATCTTAACATAAGGAGAGTTTCCTGCATTATTACTTTGGGCTGAATGTAAGCACAAGGATCCTTAAAAGTGGAAGAGGATATTGGAAGAGACAATCAGAGAGATGGCCGTATGAGGGTTTATTCCAAACTGCTCTTTGAAAGATGGAGCCACAGGTCAAGAAAATCTGGTGGCCTTCATAAGCTGAAAAGGAAACTGGAAAAGGAAGGATACAAATATCCCATTGGATTTGCAGAAGGAACTCAGCTCTGGAAATATCCTAATCTCATCTGGGGAGACCTGTATTGGACTTAAGATGTTCGATGTTCAGAACTTTAAGGTAATATATTTGTGTTGTTTGAATCACTTTGTGGTAAGTACAACTTAATCACCATTAACGTAGCCACAGTAATCATATCTATTTTGTCATTTAGAGTAATATTCACAGATTCTAAGGCTTAGTACCTGGATATCTTTGGGGGCCATTCTTCAACCTACCATACCTGGTAACAGGTAATAAGATAGAGGTGTGGTTCTCCCAGTTCCTGGGTCCCAAGGAAGCTAATAGAGAGGGAATGAACCCAGGTCAGCTGAAAATGGAACTCTCCTTGGATTCAGTATTGGGTTTCTCTGTGAGAACAGAGGCTATTGCTTGATCTTATTGATCTTAACCATTCATGGAATTAAGTAGAAATTTCTTTTTGTCTTAAATGTCTAACTATTTTTCTCATTTCACAATTGCCAGCTGAAGTCCAGTGATTTGTCCAAGATTATAAATTGTTGACTAGCTTTTCATTTGAATAAGGTGGAAATAAACTTTCTTTGGAGAGGGTGTCTGCTCAGGTATTCTCACTCATGGGAACCAATCTTTGAAGTCAGTCTCCACTCCACTCCCTAAGATACAAGTATTCAAAGAGCCATTGCGTGGGTCTTATATTGGGAGGTGGGAGTGTTCTATGAACTTCCAAAAATTAGCTGCCAACTTTTTTGGCATATGGGGGAATTTGTTTTTTGGAGAGAATGTTTCTCTTACTAGATGTTTGAAAGCGTTCATGACTCCAAAGTTAAGATCAAGATCCTGGTGTTATCTGAGATCAATGGTTGGTTTGTCTGTTTGTTTATGGCACATTTGCTTACATCACTGTATATGATTCAGAGGAATGGGTTCACACTTCCTTAGGTATGCCTCACCATACTCAGCCACCCCACATCACCCATAACCCTTCATAATCTACAATGGAGCCCCCTCTCTGTTTTGTTTCTACTATCCTACACTCCCTCCAGTAACCTCAATTCTGCAGTCATTTCTCAGCTTTGTTTTTGTTTAGTTCTGTTAGTTCCTTTGTTTTGTTTCTCTATATTCCACATATGAATAAAATCATTCAGTATTTGTCTTTCTCCCTCTGGTTATTTCACTTAGTATTCCATTGTTTTCCTCATTCCATTAGCATTCCAATTTTTGTTCATATTGTCACAAATGGCAGGAAGAAATTAATCTTTTTTATAGTTGAGTAGTATTCCATCACATGTATGTATCACATCTTAATCTAGTGATCTGTCATTTCAGAGCTAGAGTAAGTGGATAAGCCTGAGATAAAGACAGGTCATGAGATCAGGAGCCCCTAAAATGTCCCTCAAACCTTTGCAGGATTCTCTGGCCCCCACCAGTAACCTTTCTTTGGTGCAAAGTCAGTTCACCTCTCTACATTCCTCCTCTCTAGAATCCTAGCCCCTCCACTTCTCAATTCCTCTGCTAATCTCCAGTGACTTCAAATGAATGATTCTTCTCTCTCTCTCTAGCCCTTCTTCTTGTGCTTGGCAAGAATGCTGGTCTGCCTCAAGCTACTGCGTCCCACCAGGAAGTAGGAAGCTTTTCCATCTTGCTTTTGAAGGATATATTCATTCTAGGAATTTGATGTTGGCAGTTGTTTTCCTTAGGACTTTGAATATATTATTCCCTGTCTTTTGGCTTCTGTGATTTCTGTCAAGAAGCTGACTCTCAGCCAATTGTAAGTCATTTACTCTTGCTCTTTGAAGATAATATTTCTTTTTTTCCCCTTCACTCTCTTACTGCTTGCAAGATTTTTCCTCTACTCTGACACTCCAGTTCCAGTAAAGTTAATTTTGTCACACGTCCCAAATGACTCCAGAGCTCTTCTCTGCATTTTCCATGCATTTGTCTTTCCATGTCATCATCTGCCCTATATGCAGGCCTTGAGTCTCACCTTGCTCAGGTCCCCACATCCTAAGGGCCTCATCTGTATACCCGCTGCATTAAGCTCAGGTTTCCTGCTTGTTCTGTGCTAATCCAGTCCTCCACCCTCTAGGCCCTTAGAGGTTTATAACACTAACTCTGACAATGTCATTCCTCTGCTGGAAACATCAAGTAATTTACTATTTCCTGCTGATCAGTGAACTTCCAGATTCTTAATTTCTTAATATGAGATGATATCTGTGTTTATTTTGGATTACGGTCTTCCTTGAACTATAAGATCAGTTTCTAATTTTCCCTTGTCCCCAAACTCAATTTCTCTCTCTCTTTTCTCTCTCACACATACCCTCCCTTTCCACACACATACGAGGATGCACGCGTGTGTGAGCACACACAGACACACACATACACACACACACACACACACACACACACACACACCCTTTCCTCTCCTCACTGCATCTCTCTTCAAACTGTTCTTCTATTGCATACTTCTGCTCATCCTGTTCCTTCTGTCTTGGAAACTTCCCTCCTCCCACCCCATCCCAGGTTCACCATCCTTGCCTCCAGGAAGTCTTCCTATCTCATATCTGTTCTCCACTACTCCACTTCCGTTGCTCCATCAATACACTGCATACTTATCATCACACTAAACACAAATCATTCTGTGTAAGCATCTATCATCCCATCTTATTCATCTTTATATCCCCAGTGCCCCAAACCTTGTCTGAGACATAGAACATGCTCAACAAATGTTTAAATGATTGATGAATTAATAAATCAATTTGTATGACAATTCCTTTAGTTTCACACCCTTGAGTGGGTCAATAATGTTAGTCCTATTCTAGGTGTGAAAAAATACAGGCTAAGTCCCCTGTCTCCAATTGCACATGAAGTGAAAGTGCGAAGATCTTTAAAAACCTATCTGTGATCCAACCTACACTGCATTCTCCTTTCCTTCTCTTAATTCTTTTTGCTATCAGACTCCTTAACACATGACCTAGTCTTTGATAATACATGACCTTCTGTTGCTTTCTCTGTGGTAACATAGGTGGAAAAGGCAACTGATCAAGAGTGTGCTGTGACATTTTCCATTGGTTTAATTCAACACTGCGGCCTTATTACTTGATGGTGTAGAATTAGTCATAGAAATGACAGTTTATATATCACAGCTCCATTGTGGTATAAATTGAACAGATCCTGGGGGCTTTGAAGCACCCACCCTCCTGGTGGGTGGGGGCGGGACACTCAGATTTGGGAATTGACACAAGTTACAACGAATAAGAAGAAAGTCTTGTGAAGGGCACCAGTAGAATGGCCTGTACTGAGGCAGTCCCAGCAGGAAGGGAGGTACTGGATCTGAGTGGTATGAGAATTGAACAACAGGAGATACAGGAGAAGGCATTGGCAGGAAGAAGCGCTATAGGTAAATGGTTAGACCCTGAAAGTTTGGCTGGGTTTCAGGCCCCAACCGAGGGCAACTGAGACCACAGCTGAGACAAAGGACTAGAAAACTAAGTTACCTGGCCAGTTATTAGGACTGAGACTCAGGAAAACAAGAAGGGCCCAGTTCCCTAAACTGGGGCACTAAGTGGGACATAGCCTCAGGAAGAAGGTGTGATTCAGCATCACAGGTCTTCTGGGAACTGGCAGCCAGGCCCACCTGGGCCTGGGCACCTGGTCTCCTTATGTAACAGGAGCATCTCTATAGAAAAGGGAGTCTCCCTGTTCTCTGCCCCATCTAGCGAGAGGTAGAGATGAGTTGCCAGGTGAAGCTATTTAACAGGGAAGGAAGGTATGCTGAGAAGGAGAGAACTTGGAGAAGACACAGAGAAAAGGAGAGACTCACAAAGGGAGGAGAATGTGAAAGAAAAGTGCTCACTTGTTTCTCGAATTTGTGCTTGCACCAGGGACTTAGGCTGACAATGGCAACTGTTACCTTGATTTGTACTTTGATCCCAGATCTGCCTGTCTCCTCTGGCCCCTTTTCGATGGGTCCTCACCAGAAGGTGTCTTAGACATGTGGCAAGCTGTAGGACCTCCGTGGCCCCAGGTTGGGTCAACCTTGTTTGGCTGGGCATTTACCCGTGAGGGGATGAGTACCTTAGAGTGCCTTATTGGGCTGCTATTGTTCTTGCTTCTCTTCTCCTTCTCTTCTCTTCTCTTTCACACTAAGAGTGTGCTTTGTCCTTATTCAATAGATAGCAGAATCCTTCTAGACCATGCAAGTGTGGGGTGCCCTCTGCCTGCCCACTAACACTTAGCTGATGCATTTCTGATGGAGGACAGTGGGACTGGAGGCTGAGGGTGTGTATGGAAAAGGGAGAGATGATGTTATATGATCCAGCTAGGGGGTCAAAGAAGAGGTGAGTGCTCTGGACAGATGCTGACAACTGCAGGTAGAAGGACGGCACCTTGTGAAAGCAGATGGAGGAACCAAGAAAGAGGTGGGCAAAGCTCAGAGACCGAAAGGTGAGGTCCATCTGAAAGCAGATGGAGGAGCAGACGGTGGGCAAAGCTCAAGAGACTGGAAGGTGAGGTCAATGGGGCTGGGTAGAGGCTGGGAGACCAATGGCTGAGGAGGAGCTAAGGCCTCTGAGCCTGGTGACTGGGCATTGAACCAGAGTCCAGGCAGCCACCTCCGTTCACATGTCCGAGGGGCCACATGGTAAACTGAGCACCAAGGGCCAAGGGGTCATTGCGGTGATTGAATGTCCAAGGAGGATGGAGTAGGTTAAGCCTGGGTCTGTGACAGGCTCTCAGGGAGTCCTGGAAGGCTGAAGAGGTCAAAGGCTGTGTTTATGGCTCAGGAAGAGGCTATCAGGAAACTCCTGAGATAGCAAGTCCCAGAAAGCGACAGGAAGCAAGTGGGAAGAGAACAGGAGAGACCGGGCCAGACACATGCAACAGGGGGTTGGCACCAAGATTCTGTAATTGAGGTGGCTCTGCCTCATGCCCAGCAGAGACCAAACCCAAAGGAAATTTCTCCTTCCCAGGTAGCAGCAGCAATCTGAAGTAAACAGTGTAAAGATGTGGTTTTCCAGGGCAGCAGTACCAATAGAATGAGATTTATCATAAGGAAGTGTCTCATGCTGTTACAGAGACTGAGAAATCCAGCCTACCATCTCTATCATTTGAAAACTGAAGACCCAGGAAAATTGAAGGCCTGCGATCTAGACCGATGATAGGGTGGACTCTAGCGTAAACCTGAGTACCAGAGAACCAGTACTCCTGAGCTCAGAAAACTGCTGTCCAACTCAGTCAGACAGAATCAGAGCAAATCCCTGCTTCTTCCATGTTTTTGTGCTTGTCAGGTCCTCAACTGATTAGGCCAAACTCACCCACTTTGGGGACACCAATTTGCTGACCAAAATGCTACTCAGTTTACTGACTGAAATGCTACTCTCTTCTGGAAACTTCCTCACAGACAAACCCAGAATAATATTTAACTCTCTATCTGGGCACCCACAGCCAAGTCAAGTTCACACTGAAGGTAATGATCATGGGAGTGAGGGGCGTAGGGGTGTGGGAATGGGGAGTTGCACAGATTCTGCTCCCTGCCTGCAGCTCAGGGACACCCAACACTACCTCCTCGAGGAGCAAGAGCTGATGTTGACTTCCCTGACAGGTTAGGTAACATCAAGCCATCCTGCAGCTTGGGGATCAGGAAATCAACAGCTTTCAGTCCAGCCCCTTGCAGATGAGGCATCAGACTTGTGGCTTCTTGCTTAGGTCTTACTTGGAGGCACCCTGCACATCTGACCAATTTGCTAATTCCTGGCCTCCACTTGGAAAGCTCCCAGCTCATTTTCATGCTACACTGCGCAGTTCTGCCTTCTTAATGTAGTTTTAGACTTGTATTAAATAAACAATGGATATAAAATCAAATTAATTATTGGACACTCCATGCTATTTAATTTTAAGGCTCCCATTTTGCCAGTATTTTTTCTGAGGACAACAAGGCGTGAAGTGCCAAGTATTTGGACTGGGCCTCCTTGAGTAACCTAGAGAAAAAAGAAGAGGTAGGAAAGAAGAATTTTAAAAACTCAAAGAGTGTTGGAGAAGAGAACCATGTGCTTTACTATGGAAAAATGGCTGAGATCCAATTTAAGTTCCCCAATTATCTGAGGAGCCAAGTGGGAGTTGGTTCAAATTGTTTAGGAAAAGTCTGATGATGTATCAGGTATTTTGTCTCAGGAGTCCTTGGGTTGTGTCTGTTAAATTCTTTCCCAGAACAGAAAAGACCTGGCTGTTCCCGTCCTATACCTACTAAGTCCTTACCCATTCTCATCAGATACAGTCTACAGCTTCCTCAGTGACTGAGCTCCTCCACTTTCCTGCACCAGGGAGTGAACAGGCAGCCCCAGACCCTGCTCCCTGGCTTCCGGATCAAGTCTCAGTCTTTTTTTTTTTTTCATGGGACTCTTGACCTCACCTTCATGATGCTGCTTTCTGTTGTGTTTTCACATTTATTTATTAGAGCATTTAATGAATGTCCTTCTCCCCCCCTCAGGACTATAGCTTCCATGAGTATAGAGGCCATTCTCTTGTCACTTAGTGTTGTTTACACTATCTTGGTCTGGAATAGAATGGACAGTTGGTAATTATGGATGGATGGAAGGAAGGATGGATAGAGTCAATAGGAGAAGAAGGGAAGAAAGTTTCTACAGGATTCTTAGTTTTGGGAACCTCAGCTTCTTCAGAACGCTGGAACACAAATCCTTGTGTCCCATAGATCAGAGTAGAGTTCCTCCAGAAGACTCCGGAAGAGTTCGAACTACTCTCCCATTGGTTAGCATTTCCCTGGGGATGCCCGTTTCCCAGGAACCCTGCTGACTGGCCTGACTTGACCATCTGCCTTTCCACAGATCTCTAACTACAGGAGCAGGGATCATACCTCCTCTTTTATCTGAACTCCCTACAGAAATGACTGTCCTTCTGCTCCTTCCACTTGAGGACCTTCTTTCCGTTTTTGTCCAGTCCTCTCATATCTAAAGGCTCAGTTTAAGTGCCACTTCCCTTTCGAAGTTTTCCCAGGACGGTACAACCTGCATTGCTCTCTTCCCTCGATCCCTGCAGAGAGACTTCGAGTGTCACCACATCTCATCTTTGATTTCATGCTAATTATCTGTTTGTGGGTGTCAGATGTCTTCTTTGCCTACGTGGACAGATATTTCTAGTTTGCTTGGAACTTTCCTGATTTTATCAGTGATAGTTCCATATCCCAGGAACCCCCTTGGTCTTGAATAGTCAGAATGGCTGGTCACCCTAACCCTCCCCTAATCCAACCTGTATTACTCACTCCAAATGTCTGTCAAGCCACTGCAAATTTGAACTTGAAGACTCAACTCAAGAGTCACATCCCTCTGGTAAAATGACCCCTCCTGGGTGTGTGGGAGGTTCACTCTGCGCATATAGTCCCTGCTCTCCAGTGCTGCCTGAAACATGGGTCTTCCATGCATTTCACATCCCCATGCCCGGTGTGGCATCTGACACCTTACAGAAACTCAGGAAGGAAGAACTGTCAAACAAAGAGGAATACTTAGGGTGTTTTGGGCTGAACTGTGTCCCCCATCCTCCCAAATGTTGAAGTTCTAATTTGTGAATGTGACCTTCTTTGGGAATAAGGTCTTTGTGGATAATCCAATTCAAATGAGGTCCTTAGGGGGAACCCTATCCAATATGATTGGGAGTTTTTATAAAAAGGGCCATTTGGACATATGGGGGGAAGACAATGTGAAGAGACACAGGGGGAAATGGTCATCTTCAAGTCAAGGAATGCCTGAGATCAGCAGGAACAGGGAGAATGGTTTGGGACAGATAAGCAAAACCTTGTTTGTCAGGCTGACTTCAGCCCTCTTTGCTCTTGGTAGTATGTAAAACGCCAAGCTACCTGGGTGGTCTGTGCTGCACTGCACTGTGGGGGATCACTTCAATTTGATGCATTTGCTTTTGCTCCATTGAAAGGAGCCTAGGATGAGATATGGAAAGTATTAGATGTGTAAGATGAGCCAGGTATCTGATTGAAATGCAAAATAAGGAAGAGTTGCAAGAATGAAGATGTAAATAGACACAGGAGCCCCCCTGAAATCCTCCAGTGGCCAAATCTGGGATGATGTGAAAATTCAGTGAGACAAATAAAATGTAAACAATGGAACTAAAAATGGAGTCTCAGGTTCATATTTATACTACCCCCCCAAAAAAAATTCCGTAGAAGTTGTAGGAGTTGGCAGTGTGCCTTCAGTAATCCAAACTTCCCCAAGGGCTTTCTCCAAGAGGAACTCCCACTTGATCCCAAGCTTCCCATTTTCAGACAGAGAAACTGAGACAGACAGAAGCAGTAACCTTTCCAAGATGGCACCCTGATCCAATCAGTGACAGAGCACTTTCTACCCCAGTCCAGAGCTCATGACTCCCTGAGACGGGATGGAAGTGACAACCTTGGTTAGCCTCTACCCACCCTTGACTCTAGGCACACCTGTGTCCTTTGGGGAGGCCCCATCACCCCAGGGTCTGTCCAGCTCTCTGCTATCCTGGGTGTAATGTCCTTGGAGCAACCCTCAGAGGGTTGTGCTCTTCTCCACCCCCAACCTCCACACCAAAAACTTATTAAGCAGCTGCCTGTCACCTCCACCTTAATAAATAAGAATCTCTTTTCAGCTTCTTTGTCCTTCTCACCTCGGGGCCCACCTCCTGTAACCACACTGTCAATTACACCCTGTGTCTAGCAAGGCCAGAACTAATGAAAAGCAATAGAGAATTCACTGCCTTTTAATGAGGGAAACATGGCTTCTTACAGGGAACAATTTATTGGGCCAATTCCCCCCGTCCATCACCCAGGGGAGTTGCTGCTTTTTGTACCCTGTGTTTGTTACTTTGTCAGGCACCATGTAAAACTGCCAGCCAGGCACGGAGGTGAAGGCTCTGACTCAATTTACAGGGTGACATCTCTAATCTCCCTCCTCGGATCAGTAAGTGATCCTGGCAATGATATGCATAGAAATTAATTACTCAGGCCCTCCTGCTCCCTGGCAGCCAAGAGTGAGTCATCCTCCCCAACAAGAGTAGCTGGGCTATAGGGCCACTGACCTTCACCTTCCCTAGCTGTTTGGGCTGGCAGGAGCATGCGAGGGAGACAGAGGACCACAGCACCTAGAAAAGACTAGGAAAAATTACATGAAAAGAGGGCATCTTGTGTTACTCAGCCTTGTTGAAGGTCAAGAGCAAATACCAGGTCCACACTATTTCCCATTTCCCAAAGAGAAAGGATGCAAGAAGAGCATTCTGCACTCAGAGTCAGGAGGTGTCTCTTTCTGTCACTCATTTTCTCTCTGACACCGGGCATAACATTTCACCTCTACCACAAAGTGTTTCAGAAAGAGTGGTGTGCCAATGTTCTGCAAAGATAAAGTTCCCCTCTCTCTGCCTTTCTGGGCATAATGCATTTAGCTACTCTTAAATATTGGGTTTTCAGTTCTGTTGAGTTATGACCTTGGGCAAGTTCTTTTACTTTGCTGTACTCTCAAGAGTGATACAGTTCATGGTCTATTTATGTACTCTTTAGCTTTTCTATTTCATCTTCAGTCAACTTTTGCTGCTTTTTTTTTTTCAAATGATTTGTCCATTTCACTTAAGTTGAATTTACTGACTGCTTTCCTTAGTATTTGCTTATTAGTATATTTATATCTATAATAATGGGACTTTAATACCGTTCTGTATGACACCAAGATTTATGCTCTCTCTTCTGTGCAATGGTCAGGAGGAACTACATCAGCAGCAATTAATATTATTTTAAATTAATATTCAAGCTATTATCACAAAGAAAGAAAAAGGAGTCTGATGATGCCAAAGTTTGGGAAGATAGGAAGCAATATTTATTCACATACACTGTAACTGACTTGACAAAACCACTCTGGAGGAAAAAAAATCTGGTGGTCAGGCACACAGAGCCACTTCCGGCACGCACCGGCTCCACTTGCCTCCTGAGGTCAGGTGGGGTGGAGCTGGGGTCAGCCCGGGGAGTTGCCGGGCCTGGCAGCTGCGCAGGCCCCACTGCATATCCAAGCCCTTGAAGAAGCAGGGCGCATTGTTGGGGGGTGGGGGTGGGGGATGGTCCGCCACAGACCCCTCTGGGTTTGCCTCCACTCCTGAAAGCCCTAAGCAGGAATAAGTACCTTATTTTTTCATCCACAGAAACCAAATGGGTGAGGTAGAGGAGGAAAGACCCTTAAATTTGTGCCACCCGGGCAGGACTCAAGGGGAACAAGGTGAGCACCACCCAGCACTGAACTGCGAGACCAAACAAAATACAACACCTACAATGTCACTGAGGAGCTGTGAACAGAAACGTGGCACAGAGACGCTGTCAATAAGGGCACTGCGCACCCTCTTTGCTCAGAGGGAAGAGGCTTGTCGAATCGAATGTGGCCCCACAGCAAAGCCCCAACGGAGGAGACCAGGAGACCTACCATCAGCTGATGGCTGTCCCCACGAGGATCTGCTCTTCCAAAACATATGGCTGGGAGTCATGCCCCCAAAGCCAAAGACCCGAAGCATGACTGAAGGAGCAACAAAATGTTGCAGAAAGGTAGAGATGAGATCCACCAAGAAATAGGAAACAATCATACAGGCCAACGGTGCTCGAGTCAGCCTACAAAGGCAATCATGTTGAGATCCACCAAGAAACAAGAAACAATCATACAGGCTAAGGGTGCGCGAAGGCAAAAGCAGTACAGGAAAGATAAACAGCCCACTCTACCAAGTCCTGGGAAATCGCACCCTAACCAAGGATGAGGAAATAGATCCAGAAAAGAAAAAAAAAAAAAAAGACTGAAGGGCGAAATATGGACAAACAACAAAAAGAAAGGAGGCAAAGAGACCAGAGGGGATGTGGGGTGGTGAGGTATTCCCATGGGGATCAGCAATTATGCAATCGTATTGTAAAAAATCCAAAAATAAAATTAAAAAATTATTAAAAAACATCCGGTATCTTCTAATATGTAATAAACAAGGAGATAAACAAACACACAGGACCAGCTAGCAGTCCCACTCTGTGCCTGCAATCAGCGGAACCTATTGCCAGTTGCGCATGTGGGCAAATTCCTGGGTGCACTTTTTGTAACAGAGCAATGCTCGATTAAAACGACTTGAAACCGCTCTAGTGACTGCAGGTGCTCCATTCATGAGGAACCATGAGGGGAATGGATTCATAAACTTGGGCTTTCACATAGTGGAATACTATGCAGCTTTAAATGTGAATGTGCTTGTGCTTCCCCACTGCTGAATGAGGAAAGAGTTGCAGGAGACTAGAATAGCATATTATCATCCATTTAAGTTAGATACCCTGAAAAACTGGACCTTGAACCCTTTATGGACACATCCACATGTAGTATACAGGTTTATAGGGCTATTGTAAAGCCAAGATCAGAATAGTCTCTGTTTCTTTGGAGGATATAGGCAGATTGTAAAGTGATACAAATGCAAATGGATTTGTCATTTTTTTATTTCTCACGCGACCGGTACAATGGCCTTCATGGTCACTTTGTAACTCTGAAGTCTTGTATGCCTAAACATTTCCATCAGTGCTTCTTTAAAAAGAGAGAGAAATAGAGAAACGAAAAAGAGTGCTCGGGAAGAAGTCCTGAGGACTTGACAGCAGAGGTCTGCCACCGCATAGAAGCCTCACAGCCAGAGTCCTGCTCTGAATTCCAGGTCTGCTGCTCACAAGTATGATGTGATTTAAGTGGCTAATTAATTAACCTCTCACAAACCTAACCTTCCCAGGTGCAAAATAAGAATGCTATTTACTCTTAGGTTAATGTGGTCTGTTCAGCAATTAAATAAAATATTCTAAGAACATAGCACCATGCCTGGCACATTTTTGGAGAACTGACACATTCTGGTTTATCTGGGACAATTTTGGTTTACATCTGCTGTCTTAATAGTTCCTCTTTCAATCTCAAGTGCCCTGCGTGGAGGATAAGCTATATTGTCATTCCGCATATTGTAAATACTCAGTGTACGCAATTCATGTCACTCTACCTTTTTGGTATTCAAGTCCTTAGAGCCAGCAAGCAATTGCCCCTCTTGTCTTCTTAATACCCTTCTTTCCTTCCTTTTTTTGCTGTGGAGGTCTAGTGTTCCTTCTCCAGGGTCTGGGACTGAATTGCTAAAGGGGTCCTGCTTAAGCACTAAAGTCAGAGTAAGCTGAAGGTTCAGAACTCTGAGGAGCAAAATGGGACTAAAAGTATTGATGGCAAAGAGCAAAAATAATTGCTGAAGAAATACAGCAAACTTGCATTTCAACAAAGAATGGTGACTAACTTTTATTGAGGACCTACAATGTGCCAGTCATTTTTCTGACCCTTTCTACCTTACACTTATAGGAAACTGAGATCAAAAAGTGGCATGAGGTCAGGTTAGCTGACCCATCTGGTATTAATCATCATCAAAGCATCATCTATGGGGTTACAGGATTGAGGCTGAAAACATTTGTTCAAAATACAATTGTTCAAACAAACATTGTCCTTCAAATCACCTGTTGGAAGTCTGTGTTTTCCCACTGTGTAGACTTCATGAAACATAACCAGAATCTTTTGCTGAAGATGCCCATCAGAATCTAGGACAAGCCATCAAATATCTTCAGTATTTTTTTTTAATCCTTCAAGGGAAATGAAATTTTCAAGAAAAGTTAAAATTTGCTTAGAAATGCAATAAAAACAGCATGTGCTATCACTACAAATCTACTATATAACTAAATTAAAGGGACTGAAAATATCAAGTGTTGGTAAGATTGGGGAGCAACTGAAACTGTCAGACATTTCTGGTTAGAAAGCAAAAATGACCCAGTCAGTTGGGAAGACCATTTGGCATTTTCTTAGCATCTAATTACATGTACACTTATCATATGGTAAAAGAGAAAGGAAAACTTGTGTCCACACAAAGGCCTATATATATGTGAAAGTTTATAGCAACTTTATTCACAGTTGCCCAAACTGGAAACCATTTTGTCCATCAACAGTTGGGAAGATAAACCACCTATAATCTGTTTATATCCTAGAGCACACTCAGCAACAAAAAGGAAGAAGTAGACAACATGTGCAATCACCCAGATGTCTTTCTTTCTTTTTTTCCAGATGTGCTTCAAAAATGTTACGCTGAGTGAAAAAAGTCAAACCACGGAAGGCCTCAAATGGTCTCATTTAATATTCACACACTGTTTTTACCTCCCCCCCCACATTACAGATAAAGAAACTGGGACACTGAAGAGGTAAATCAAGTCCCAAGAGAAGTAAGTTTCAGAGTCAACATTTGACAGTAGCAGCCTGACTGTGCTCTTTGGTAATATGTTATTCTAAAGGTGTATGGCTATCACAAGCTAGGCCTATGATTCCCAACTGGTGGTCTTCCTCAACCACCCCCAAAGCATGTGGACCAATGGTAATAGAAACAGAACCAACTTTAAGTACCTCTACTGCCAGACAGTGGACTTGGCAGTAACTCCAATTTCAAGAAGCTCACAGCCAGTAGCCTGCCCTGTGGCTGAACTCAGGGAAGCTCTGCTTTTTAAAATAGATCAGGCCAGTGTCAATGATGGTTCCCTTTAGACTCTGACAATTGGATGTAGCCTGGCAGTTGAGTTCCATTCTATTTAACCTCCTCTCTCTATGAAGCCTTTTATTCCAGTTCCCCAGGGCTTGGGTTAGAAACTTCCATGATCCCACAATGCCCTATGCTTTTCTCTGTCACTGCCCTTCCATCCAGTGCCAGAATTGCTTATGTCTGTTTCTCACACCGAAACATGAGCTTCTTGGTGGGTCTTTCTCTACTGAGCACATCCCTGGTGCTCAATAACTGTTTATGAAATAAGAGGAAATAATATCTCCTTGTTGTGTAAATTGGCCAACCTATTAATAAACATTGATTTATTAATATAGACCATTCTGTGGAGAGCACATGTAAGGAACTGTCCTTGTTCAAGGAATTCATTCACTTTTCTTATATTTGAAAGTGAAAATCAGAATGCAGGCAGAGTGTGCCAGGTACTGAAGTAGGGACTTATGGTATTCTGACACGGGAAGGAGAGATCATGCAGGAGTCTGGGAGGCTCTTGGGAGGCTATGCCTGTGTTTCAGCTAGACTGTGGAAGTAATGTCACAAGTGGTTTGGTCATTTCTGTAGCTGGAAGGGGAAATCATCTCTAACTAGAGGAAGGGAAGTTTGTAGTATCTGCAGTTTCAGTGAACTACCTTAATAGTGGAAATGGTTAGTTCAGGACCCTGGTCACACCTCAAAGGAAATAAAACATATTTGGCCAGAAAGACTTTGAAATGAACACAGGTTCAAAGGAGAGTCACCATGGACTAACCAGAGTATCCATGCTGTATAGCAACCTGCCCCTCTGGCCAACAATTATTCTATGGCATTCATCTTCTATACGTAAGCCCCATCCTCCCCTCCTAGACAGACAAACCCAATGTTCTATCCCATTCCTTAATCCAGACTCAAAACCAGCACCTGTGGATGATAGGCAGGACTTGCCACTCATCTGGGACTGATCATCTCCTCTCCCTTCTACACACACGTATATGACGATGAGTAGGGCCAAAGCCAGCACCATGGAAACTCCCACTGAGGGTAAGGGAGAATGGGTGGACCACAGTCCACAGCCTGAGGGAAAATGGGGACAAGGGAGAATGTGGGGCCAACAGCCCTGAGGAAGAGACCTTGCCTTTGCCTAAGAGGACATCCCCTGACTAGACCTCCTCTTTTGTTCCTTGTTCTCCATGGTTCCTGGCTCTTCTAAGATATTGCTTGTCCATCGATGTTTTGATGGCCACATCTGCAGTGGGCTGAGTGTGTTACTAACCTTCATAACCCTGTTTCTACCCATGCAAATCTGGATACCTGCAGTTATTCTAGGATTGATGCAGTTTACAGTCTTTATAATATTATTCCTTCAAAAATCTGTTTTATTTACTTCCAGTCAAATGCACTTGCTAGAAATCCTAACCTAACTTCTATACTGGACTAGTTCTTAAATCTGTTTTCATGGTTATTTCTCAAGTTAGTAGAGGATATCTCAGACTTGAGTGGAAGGTAGAAGCCTCATTCTTGCTATTTCTGTTCCAGGAGCACTTGGCTTATCCAACTATGGGAATTCTTAAATTTCTTTCAATTCTACTCTTAAATACCAAAACTCACATCTTTCTTTTATTATTGGAATAAATAAAACTCATTCTTCTGTTTCTCTTCCCATTTTCTCTTTAGAGCTGCAGAATCTTTAAGCACCTACACTGGCTTGTTGCTCAATGTGATTGATCTAGCACACATTTTGCAATGACTTAACATGGATCTTCTTTTCTGCCTCTAATGTTTCTCTCTGTTGCTCTGAACTGACATCTATGACAATGCCACTTATTTTAGGATGTTCTAAAATATCTCAGGATGAGACACAGTACCTGCTTCAAGGTATTATGCACAACAGAAGACTATAGTTGCTTAAATAACTTTCATGTTACTGGCCACTGGACAGTTCTCATCTATATTGTGACTCCGGGATTCATGCTCTTTCCCTCTTGAGAGATTCTGTCAAATCTTATGACTTTAGGTTATCATCTACTCTAGTGAGAACTGAGAACAGAAGGAACAGAGGAAATGAATCTTATCTTTTCCTCTTAAAAATAAAAAAAATGAAATATATTAACATTTTCTAATATTTCATTGGATAAAATGTCCAAATGCCCATACCTAATTGTAAAGAAGGTTAGGAAATGTTGTCATCCTTGTGCCTGAATAGAAGATAGGGGAATGGGTAGTGATAAATAATTAGTGATTTCTGCCCCAAGAATGAGGTTGAATTTGGTAAGAGACTCCAAAGTTTACTCAGTAAGGTTTTTAAAACTTTTTTAAACTTGCAGTTAAAACATATGTCTCACTCAAGACACAGATGTGGAAGGCTGATTTTTGCAGATCTTCTCTAAGAGGGACTGCTTTAAGTGTCACCATCCCTTCTATGTTCAGCTATGGTTTTTGTGCTCTATCTCAGCTCAAACTGGGCTGTTTAGTACTAAGCCTCATACAAGATGTCCCAGGGATTAAGCTTACTTGAAATTATTGGTAGAGTTATTATTGAAACTTTTATTATTAAAAGTTATTATAGAGACATTATTGGTGAGAGCTTCATAGCAACAGTAATACCTGTTATTTACTGAGTGCTTATTACTTGGCAGACTCTTTTGATTTAATACTTAACATGATCTTATAAGGCAGATATGTCATTAGCTGAATGATAGAAGGAATTGGAACTATTTCACTTAGAGAAGAGAGAATTTGGATTTATTTGGCAGCTTTTGTTTTAAACTGATGGGTTATTATATTGGAGAGAGCTATATAACACTTCTCTATCCTTCAAAATAGACCTGAGACCCAGCCTGATGATTTTATCAACCATTGAAAGATGGGCTTAATGTGAGGAAGAATGTTCTGAAAGAGCTGACTGGACCAGTCCAGGTGAGTTTTCCAGGTAGTAATCTCATTCTGAAAAGTAAAGGATCAGTTGGTTGCGGTTTATTCTGATAACTCTGGGAAGTTTACCTGTCCATCCATCCAACCGTCCATCCAGCCAGCCATCCAACCGTCCATCCGTCCATCCATCCATCCATCCATCCATCCATCCATCCATCCATCCATCCATCCATCCATCCATCCACCCATCTCTCCATCCATCCCTCCTCTATGGTTTATATTCATTCACGAGCTATATATTGATGAGGCCCAGGAACTGCCCTGGTTTGTACTTGAGTGAGGTGGTCTTTGAGGACCATCCATCCCTGAGAGCCTTTGAGTCTCTGACTCTGAACCTGCAGTGTGACCTCTACATTAGGAATTCCTACCATAATCTTTTCAGCACACTTTAGAAAAGTCTATTCTGGGTTATTTTAAACAACCATATTTTAAAGCTCATCTAACTTTTTAAAAGTTAGTTATTATGTTAACTAATTATCTAGTTGGATAAAATTGTGGGAAACACTACTCTGAAAAAAATCAGAAAAGCAAATGATTTTTAAAGACAATATTGAGGGCTAAGAATGCCATCAAATGGAAACCCTAAGGATCTGATGAATTCTGATTTAGTACATTTAGAAGGTTATTTTAGCACATTCAGTGCTTGTATATACACAGATGTTCCTGGGGGAATGAGCATAGACTATATTTACAAATGGGCTTAGACAGCTAGCTTCATTCCTGTTCATTCAATCCCCCTCATTCAGACGATTGGGATTCTACAAGAGTTTCTCCTACCCCATATTCTTGTGTTCAGGGAAAGTCCTACTTCCTCCCTCACCCCCGTGTTCTCATCTGTAGTCTAAGGGGACTGTAATAAGTAAGAAGTAATAAGATCTCCAGGCACCTCTCCATAATTTTATGGTCTCATTACTCCTTCAGTAAGCCCTCAAAACTGAAGTTTACTCTCTACCTGGGTTATCATTTCTAGCCTGAGGGAACCTCAGATCCATAACAACACATTCCCTGAGAGACGATCTTCTGAGCTATCGTGGGAGTGCATTGGGATCAGCAGGTCTTTGGCCAAAGCCTTCTCTGGGGACTGGTCCATGGCAAATCATTTGAGTCAAATCCAGCTCTCAGGATGGAGATGCCTCAGCCAATAGCTATCTCTCTCAGCGCCAGGCATTGCACAGAAACTGAACTGTAGGAGGCCCTTGAGACCTTGGAAAGGGAAGCATGGAAACACCAAACACAGGGTAAGAAGCAACAGGCCCCTCACCCCAGTCACATCTCTAACAGGACCTTCCACTTTAGCCCCATAGTAATAGTACCACTTTAAAAATTTTCTTCCCTGACTCACCCACTGTCTGAAAAGAAATTCTAAAGCCTCTTGTCCACCAGAGTGTGGCCTATGTGTGATTCAATTAACCTTTCCATTGACTTGGGAAGTTGGTACAAGAGGAGAGTCTTGCCTTAATTGGCAGCCTGACACAGACAATGAAGTTTGATCAGCTGAAGAGGGCATCAGGGATATCATTAGCATCTTCTACTGAAGGCTGAGCGATGTGTAAACGTTGCTTAATTTCTGCTGGGGAAGGCGGGAAAGGGGAAACCTGGTTTACATTGCCTGTATTTTGTTTTTGCTTATTAAAGCTTTCATTTCCTCACTGTAAGCCTCCAACGGGCCCCGTTCTCCAGCGTTTGTGAAGCTCCCCACCTAGCATTTACTGCTCTGGAACCCACCAGGTGATCATTTCCTTCTTATTAAAACTTGGCATTTCACGAGAGGTGTTTTGGAAAAACAAATATAAATAGAGATGGAGTGATTCTTTTTCAAGAGTTTCAAGTGGGAGAAACAGGGAAGGGCAGCGGGGAAATAAGGCTGTGCATTGGAGGGAAACTGTGAGAGGGTGGGTGCTTGTTCACTCTCCCGGGGACAAGTTAGGGGAGAGGGCTCTGGAGCCAGAACAGTGAAACAAAGCCCTTGACTGGATCCTCTCTCATGATTCAGAACAGTTTTATATCCTGACTTTTCTATGAAACCCTCCCCAGTGAGGTGAAAAGAGAGACAAGGAGAAGGAAAAGACACTTGTTTAGCTTTCTAGATGCCAGAACAGCCCAGATCTTCTCCCTGATTCTTACAACCAGGCCTGGGAGTGAGGTATTGCTATGTTGCTTTTGTAGCTGAGGAATCTGAAATAGAGTTTGTGAAACATGTTTGGGGAGCCAGTCAGTCAGTAATGGCACTTAAACTCCATCTCAGCTCTTTCTTATATCTCGTTAGGAGTGATGGGTCGCCTCAAATACAACCGACAAAAAAGTCCTTCTCTACTAAGTACATCACCTTCTCATTTCTTGACAAGAAACAAAAATGCCCGCCAAGTTAATGTCTGTACTAACGAATGCGCATCTCAAAGCACTTTGAAACGCGTAATGTGCTAAAAATGAACAATTAATTTCCACTCATGCAAAGGCACTTAAAATTAAGTAGAACTATATCAACATAGGCATGATTATCACTTTTTTAATAGATTCTTTTGGAATCAACAAATTTCCATAAAATATAGAGTAAATGTTTACTCTGAACAAAATACTGTGGACATGTGACGGTGAGGGATAAAGGAGGGAGAAGACAGACTCTGCTTTCTAGGAGGGGATACAGGTATGCATACATAAAAGTTGATGGTACATGTGTAGCCACACGCATTTACACACACATACATACATACATGCACTCACCTACATACACACAGGGCAACCCCTTCCTTAAGCATGAAGAATATACCCTAAAGCAGCTAGACACCTGCCTGATGGAGTTCACCACATTCACCTTGTGTGAAAGATAGTGCCTGAATAAGTAGTTAGAAGTGTGAAGAGGGAGAAACCAGGTTGGGAAGGGCTTCTTGGAAGAGGAGGGTCTTGGGGAGCTTTCAGATTCCTGGTCAGGGTGTCCTCTAGCAACGGGATTGGATGGTGCGCTTCCATGGCCCTCACTTGCAGCTTGTGGGGCACTGCGTGTGACAGGTGTGACTGTCCAGAGGAAAGGGGGAATGAGGCATTCTTCACGTGCTCCCTCCTGAGAGCGATCATTCTAGCTTTCTCATCCAGCTCACATTCCCGGCTACACCACTGTCCTCATATCTTTGATGGCTCCCCCAGAATGATGGCCTTCTCCGCACTCTGAGTCACTCTACCACCCTTAGCATCTTTCTGGACCTGGCCTTTGGTGCTGTTTGATACCTGTGCCAGCAGGGAAGAGGACGTCAGGGATGCTAATTTAATCCTCAACCACAGCCACTGTAGTCTCTGAAGACCTTGTAGCTGTAACACCTGCTACATGGAAAATTCCATGAATGACTCCAAATTGTGAGACTTTGAAGATGGGAGAGAAGATAGCATCAATGAAGGTGCTAGGAGATTTGGGAATACAATGGAGGCTCAACTAGAAGAAAGTGGGTGAGTTTTACATTTCACCCTTATGTTAGGCCTCCTTCAGAGTCAAATAGGTTTAGAGGCAGAAAGGTAAAGTACAAGGGGTGTCTCGATAACTAACCAAGAAAAACTTTCTCCCTGCACTTAGAGACAGCTCTCTCCTAATTCCTCAATTTCTGGGCTCCATTCAGGCTTTTTCTTCCCTGATTGAAAGTGAAGGAATAGTTTGATGAAACAGTAACTCAGCAGAAATAATGATGATGATGATGGTGATGATAATAACAATGATAATAGAGGAAAGGATCATTTGTAGAGCTTCTCATTTTCCATTTTTATCTTCATTCTGTCTCAGATGAACCTCAGCTAATTGATCCTGATGATGTCTCTGTGAGGTAGGTAAGAATTAGAATTCTTTCTCAAGAAATACCCAATTTATTAATAAGCAGGGAAGTAGATGATAAACTGTGAAGCTACCAGTTTTTCATGCCCAAAGTCACTGCTAGTGAATTCTCTCCAAAAGCATTAGTGCCACCTGGTTTCTGTGGTCCTCCAGGCTGAATCTGGCCCACTGTTGGCACTTAATAACCTGCTGGTGAATCAACTAAGTCACTGACTGACTAAATAAATGAAAGCATGAATGAGGGCCCTGAGAGGCTTGTCAGATGCAGCCCATTGGGTCTTTTGGAGACTCAATATTGTGTTCTGGATATTTCTAATCGGTGAGGTTTATTTATTTCGGAGATGCTATATGACACCACCACTAGCCAATCAAAGGGAATGAAATTTTACAATTTTCGTTAATTCTGCCTTTGTCTTAGTAGGTAGGAAGGGCCCTAGAAAGAAAGGGGATAGCAGTCATATCATCTAAAGAGTATTTGTCCCCTGGGTTTTGAAGCCTTCATGTCTCACTTCTGGCCGCCCAAGGCTGAATAGTCCTCCACAAAGCTGGGAAGGTCAAAATGGTGTCTGCCTTCAGTTTCTCCTCCTGTAACCTGTACCCACCTCTTCATTGAAGCTGGAAGTTCAGCTCTGTTCATGTAGCTCTTCTGATCAACAAATAAATTCTTTTTCATTGTTCATATTGCTCTGTTCTGTTCTAACTGCCAACTTTAATATTAACAGACTAGATCCTTATCAAACATTAACCTGTGTTGGCTTTGAAGTCTCAAATATGTCACTTAAGTCTCAAATACATCACTCAAATAAGTCTTCTGGCTTCAGCTTTAGTATCTGTGGAGTGGAAGTAATAACACCTAGGTTGTGATAATGTTGTTTGAATGAATAAAAAATATGCACTAAGATTTTTATGTTCTTGAAAAATTCTTAAAAAGAAAAAAATATGTTCATAAAGTTTAGAGGGAACTAACGTATGAAATACTAGAGCCTCAGGAGCCTTAAAAATATCCAGGGTCTGCCTGAAGTCAGTGTCTTGACTCCTTCTGCTTCAACTGAAATTCATCCCTGCAATGTTCCCTTTCCCTCAGGACCTGCTCTCCTTCCTAATAACATGGCTAAGTAGGCATGAGATATGAAATTAATGACTAGAAACAGGTTAAAGAAAAGCTTTACCAAGAAAATATTTATATTGAAGCAGTGACTTTCCATATATCTTTAAAAAGTTTGTTTTTTAATTTTGTACATTTCATATTGTTGGATATTATCCTATTTGCATTTGTTATTTTAAATATTGTATATATTTTTACCTTACATATGGTTTACTTTTGGTATATAGTTCTACAAGTTTTTGTAGATGCCTCAAGTTAGATAACTATCATCAAAGACATAACAGGTCCATGACATTTCCAGTAATACTCTTTAGAGTCAACCCTTCCTCTATTTACCTGCCCTATACCTTCTCTCACCTTCCCCACTTGACAGTCATTTTCACACTCTCTGTCTCTAGTTTGTTTTCTCCAGAATGTCGCATAAATGTCTTTAAGTCTGCTTTCCTTTACTTGGCATAATGCAAGACATATCCACATTGATAGCGCTAATACTAGCTTACTCCTTTTTGTTGTTGAGTGGCATTCCAGTGTATAGCTAGTCCACAGTTTCTTTCTTCATTCCCCAAAGAACCTCTGGTCTGCTTCCAGTAACCAAGGTCACTACCAAAACCAATAGACAATGTGAATGTGAATCAAAATTCTCATCTCTGTTGGACAAATAGCTAAGAGTTGGTTTATATGGTAAGTATTCATTAACTATAAAAACTACAAAACTGTTAAAGTGGATGTACTATTTTGCATTCCTGTCAACAATGTTTGAAAATCTCACATCTTTATACACTTCATTTCACCTATTTGTCATTTTATTTAAAATACGTTATTTAAGACAGTATTAAGTTATGTTTTCAATTTTCATTCAATCTGATTATATCTGACTTCTCATTGCTCTGTGTAGACTACTTAACATTTAACTTAATTATTGAAAAGGTTGGATTTAGGCATGCCAGTTTATTTTTGCTTTTCTCTTTGCTTTTTGTCCCTTTCTTCAGCCTCTTTTAAATCTTTAAAATATTTTTAGTCCTCCATTTTCTTTCTAACACTATCTCCTTGTGTTCTTTCTAAGTGTCTTAGGGATATAATATTAACATCAAAGTTTCCTCAGTCTGATATCAGGTGGCAAAACAAGCAAAACAAGTAAACTTACAAAGGAAAGCAGCTGGCCCTTTAAAGCCAGCCACACACCAGGTTTTCCCAGCCCGTGCATGTAGTATCAAGACCACATAAACCTTAAAAGGATATGAAAACAGGTTTACTTATTAAAAAAGACAAAGCAAATGAAGGTCACTGAAGAGGTACAAGGAACGCCTTTGGTAATATTACCCACCAGTCCAGTCTTTAGTCCAAAAGGTTACTCATGGCCTTCAGCCATAAGCTTCCTCAAAATGGCGACTACCTCACCTTCAAGCCAGATGAATAAGCCAAGATGGTGCCATCAATCTATTTTTCAAAAGCAGGAGATTCAAGTCCAATAAGGAAACCAGGATGGCGTCTTCAATTCTTCTCCAAAAGGCACAGCTCCAGTATTCTTTCAACTCCAACCCCAAAGTGGCCCCAAAACCAGTAAGACTCACTTGATACAACAGCAGGAAGCAATTCAGATGTCTCACAATGAAAACAGCAACACAACAAATTCTCTTCAGGTCTCAAGACAATTTCCAAGCTTCACAGCTTCTAAGCTAAACCAAGTTCTCAAGTACCAAATTTCCAAGTCAGCTTATACAAGTTACAAGTTTCTCCAACATGCTTCCTTAGGCTCCAAGAGACCCAGGCTAGGGCTCCTGCACCTGGAAGCTGGCAACTCCTGCTGTTCCTCTGCTCTCTCTGCTCTATCTCCATGCTCTCCTATCCACTAGTTTTGTCCTAGTCTCCTCCCTAATCTCCTAATACTAATCCTATCATAAGAAGACTTGGCTTCCCTTCTCCAAGTCTCCGCCCACCAGGACACAATGGCTGCCATTCTAATGCAGGTGCTGTGGGCCACAGATGCTGTGGTGAATTGGTTCCTTTCCCAATTTCACCACAGTCCCCCAATCAAGTCACATGGAGTAAAATTTTGCGACATTAAGAGAAGTGTAGATTCCTTGCACCCATACAGACATTTTAGCTCTCTACACTTTTTTAAAAATTCATTTATATATAAAATTCACAACATTGTAATCCCAGGGGTTCACCCCCCCATCCTCCCCTCCCTCCCCCCCCTTTTCCCTCCCACTCAAAGTTGTGCACTTCAGTTTGGTGCTTAGCTTGTTTTGACTTTTCCTCATGTATTTTGTTTATTTTTTCACTATATCCCATATATTAATGAAACCATTTGGTTTCTGTCTTTTCTTTATGACTTGTTTCTGCTAATATGATTTCTTCTAAGTACATCCATGTTGTTATAAATTCGTCGAATTTGTCATTTTTAATTGATGAGTAATACTCCATTGTGTATATATATCACATTTTTTTCATTCAGCCATCTGTTTTGGGGCATTTAGGTTGCTTCCATGACCTTGCAATTATAAATTGTGCTGCAGTAAACATCCGATCACAGGTGTCCCTTTGTATCCACATTGAGGTCTCTTTTGGGTAAATTCCCAAGAGAGCAATTGCTGGGTCTAATGGTAGTTTGCTCTCTACACTTTAACTTTATATTGTCACATTACACTGAAAACCCACAAAGTACTGTCATGCTTTGCTTAACAATCATTTATGTTTTGAAGAATTTAAGAGCTGAGGGCATAGAGGGAGTCTGTGATGAGGGTGAAGTGCATGGCCTGGTGGGGTCTGGCCTGAAGGGGGCTTCATAGAGGCCCAGAGGGGTGGGCTGGGACTGGGAAGAGCAAAGGGAAAGAGGTCCTATGGGTGGGAGGATGGGTCCTGGACTCTGCTGTAGGGTATCTGAGCAAGTCACATGACCTGGGGTGGACTCTCCATTTTTGATGTGGGAATGCAGCTATACAGGTATCCCATGAGGATCAGATGGGAAGGTGAATTAAAAGGGAAAAAAATGCACAAATGTAAGGTTAATGATATTCACTAGTGCTCCAAAAAATATCCCAGTTATTTTAGCCATGTTGACTAGGGTGTATACTGTTCTATGGAAAGGAAAAAGCAATTAGCTCTCAAATTATATGACCTGCTATTACTGATCAGTAAGAATAGTTGGTCCTTATTGGTGACAATAAGAATAACCAAACACATGATATACCCAAGGAGGGGTTATATTGTGATAGAATTTAAGGGTGACCAACAGGGATTAAACAGACCCTTCTTAGGGAATCAGTTGGGGGAAAACTGTTGCAGGAAAATCAGAGACTAAGTAATATCTCTCAATCAGTGATATGGTTTCAATAATTGACATAATGTTTTTGATTATTGTTTTATAATACCTTGCACACTCCCCCCCATTACCATTGCATTTTTATGACAATGCTAATATACAGATGTTACTTTAATCTGTTTTTTAATTTATCTCAGCTTTCCCACATGTACATTTTAAAGTGATTCATTTATTTAGTAGCACCTCATTTTCTTTAAAAGTTTTTTTTTTAAATCATTGAAAGTGCTAATGACATTTATGCATGGTTTCTTTTTCATTTCTCCATTCGCCAGAGTTGAGGTTATCCACTGATCTTCTTGGCCAAACTCACATTCTACTCTTTTGCTATTGAATTGCTCATCATCATCCTGACCTGATTGCATCCTGGGAGGTGCTGCTCTTCTGATCTTTCCTTCTTTGGGAAGTGTACACTGAGACCAGGTACACACTTTCAACGCCAAGGTTTAAGGTTAGACAAGTACCCAACTCCGTGGTCCCCATCAAACATCTTCTCAGTGAAACTGACTCAGGCTTTTACTCTGTTCCTATCTCTGATCATGTTTGTTGGACAATTGTGAAGTCGGATTTACACAGGGCCAAGACCTGGGAGCCAAGTACTTTGAGTATATGTTCTATTATGAAGTCTTAGAGATTGGTTGTAGTTAAGGCCAGGCAGCCTCCATTCTAGATCTTGTCACTCTGGCCTCCTTCTTGAAGGTTATATCGATAGTGACACTCCCAAAAGTAATCAGACATCTCCCTGGGCTCTGACCAGCTCAAACTCAGATGCCTAATCATAAAGTATAAGCTGTGCTGCTGGTAAGAAATGAATCTGGTCGATTGACAGAATGCAGCATGACCTGGAAAGCAGACCTGGACTAACCTTGGCCTTTCACAAGACCAGACAGGTGCTGAACACTTGGAACTAATATTTGCCCATCTTAGTTTCTCCAATTCCATGACAGGGGAGGAATGTCCCAGGGGACAAATGGCTTTCCACAAAAAACAAATACAAAACACCAGATAAACAAACCAGAACCTTCTAGAAAAGCAAGTACTTACATAAGGCAAGGCATTGAGTAGTGTTGACAAACATGATGGATCAATTAATGTTAGGAATTCAGTAGTTATTCCAGCTGATGGCAAAGCCCAAACCTGAAAGGCTCTGTAAGCCTGGACCAAACTGTATCAGTTCCATGTAGAAGATGCCACCTCGCTCCTGCTTTAACTTTAGAAACCCTCAACACAGTGCTGTCTCAATTATCTGAGCTGACCTGTCTCACCTGTCTGACCTCACGAGTCTCCTGTTAGCCCAGCTACTCCAGAACAAGCATCTTGGTGCCAGCACTGCTTTCTTCCCAGATAGCCTCACTTCCTCAGCCCTTCTGGCCTTTGTGGCCCTCTTGGCCCAACAAGAGGAGGGAAACTCTCAAAAGCATGTGCACAGTGCCATTTCCTCTGCCAGAAAAAAGCAAAACACACAAAACATTATTTTGGCAATTAGTTTCCAAGCCATCCATCTAATTCCTTCCTTTAAACCCCTCTTTTTATATCAAACAATGTCTAAATCACAGTGGTTTCCCCTACTCAAGACACATGTGTCCTAAAGGTCCCCTGAATCCTTCCCTTATTACATTGGGGTCCTCTGTAGAAGAATAGAGCAGTAGGCCAGAGACCACATGATGCCACTGACAGACATAGGCTGTTTCTTGGGAGTAGTTACAGCACTTTCCAACTTTCCTCAGAGTCTCCATTCACTTTCCACTATTCCTTCTCTTGGAGGCTCTATCACCAAGAGCACTGCCCAGTTTTCAGTTGGGTTTGGGCAATAGGAAACATCATCTGGAGTTCAAAGGTACGAGGAGTGAGAGGTTGAATACTTCCTCCCCTGTTTCTCTGAGATGGGTTGGGCAGTGGCTTTAGTCCTCCAAAAAGGTAGCCCTGTAGGAATGACTTCCCTCACAGCTGTCCTGTCACACTGGATGCACTTGAACCATTTCTACCCCCTGTGCCTGCAGACCTAATGGCGGTAATAATCTCTCGAGTGTCTCTGGTTGCTTTGGCATTTTCACTTTGGTGGTTGCTTTAATCCTGGTCATAGGTAAATGGTCTCCTCATTAAGAAGAGCCAGGGTGAGGTCTTGTGTATCTCTGAGTAGCAGGCTCCTGAATTGTGCTCTTCCTCCAATACACAGTTATATGTACAAATTGCCACAGGTCACTGTGGGAAAGTGCTGGGAGGGTCACTACTTAATACATTTGCTGCAGTGTTTCAGAGTTCTTCTCCCAGTCTCTCCTTCACTCAGTAGGTCTGGATCTGAAAACCAGTTCAAGTACTGAAATTGGTCAAAAAATCATAACTGTTTATTATAATGAGAACCCTCAGTGCCCTGCTCACCCACCCTTGATTTCTTTCCCTTGTAAAAATTAATCAATATCCTTGTTGGCTGCCCCTTTATCTTGCTTCTAAAAATACCACCTCCATATCACTCTGTCATTGGAGGCCAGTCCAGTGTCATCTATTGTAATAACATTGTCACGGGGCATCAGACAGTTAAATGTCACTACCCAAGCCACATTATTTCAGGACTCTTTAGCCATGTTGCTATCAGAGTCCAGAGCTCCTAATCCTATAAGCCATCTGGTGCTATCATGTCTGTTCTACACAGGACAGTCACCTCCTTCCTCTATAATGCAAGTGCCCTGCTTTAGCATGCTCCTATTACTTTGGAGCTTTTTCCTATTTAACTTAATTTCTTACGCATTTATTTATTAAAAAATAACTTCTTTAATAAATAAATTTTTGTACAGTGTTTGATCTCTCCCCTCAGTGTAGTCCCTGTAGTTCTCTCACCAGCATAGTACCTGTGATCCATCATCACAGTCCCTTGCACCTTGTCTGTCTTGTTGACCCTTTCTCCTCCCCCTCCACTGCTCCACTGCCTCAGACCTATGGTCAGCTGTGAGTTTTGTCATTTCCTGACCCTTTGTTTGATTTCTCTGTATTCCACATATAGGTGAAACCATTCAATATTTGCCTTTTTCCTTCTGATTTATTTTACTTAGCATAAGCCCTTCCAGCTCTACTCATGCTTCTGCTAATGACATGAGTCTATCTTTTTTGATCACTGAGTAATATTTTATTGTGCATATATGCCACATCTTCTTGATCTACTCATCTGTTTTGGTCATTTAAGTTGTTTTCATATCTTAGCAATCATGTACAAGACAAACAAACAAACAAATAAAAACCCTCACTGATTCAAAAGGAAACCTGTGCCCCTGTCTTCATTCCTATTACTTTTACCAAGAGTTTTAGTCAAGCTTTCCCACAAAGCATCTTAATTTAGTGTGTTTCTCAGCTTCATGGAATATATCTGCTACATGAGCATACTATTATGGGTTAAGTTATCCCCTCCCTTCCATGACCCCAAGCAATGTTGAAATCCTAGTCCCCAGTGCCTGTGAATGTGGACCTTCTTTGAAAGAGTATCTCTGAAGATGATTAGATTAAGAATAAATCTTTAAGATGGGCTTTAGTGCAGTGTGGGGTGACCTTAAAAGGATGGGAGGTTTGAACACAGAGACTGAGACACTGTAATGCAACCTGTCCTCGACAATAATTGTAGGGGCAAACATCAGGCTCACCAGTCTGCACAGATTCTTTATTGGTTTTAGCAATTACACAGACACTTTACACTCTTTCTCTGGGTTCTCTCTCTCTTGCGTTCTCTCGTATGCCCTCTCATTGTGTGCTGTCTCTATCTTATGCTCATGCCACCCTTTATCCACTCTCTCGTAGGTCCAGGTGTGCTCACTCACTCTTGCATATACCCACTGGACTGCACAATCATGGGGTAAAAGTAATACCTTTTCCATAATCATGGGGAAAACGTGATACAGGCTGATGGAGGAAAAAGCCTGACTAACTCACTTACCATACAAACACCTAGAGAGAAGATGATGTGCCATATCCTGTATAGACTGGAGATGGGCTGCCACAAATCAAGGAGCAACCAAAAGCCAGGAGGGAGGCTGGGAGCAGACCCTTTCCCTTCACAGGGACCGGGCTCTGCCGATCTCTTGATAGCAGATTTCTAGCCTCCAGAACTATCAGACTATGCATTTCATTGTTTAAGTCCACTGTGGCAGTTGCAGTGGCTACACTGTGCTACTTGCTGATGGCAGGTCTACCAAACTAATCTATATGGTAGAACCCCTTTAACCATTTGCAGAGAATTCTAACATTTGGGAGCTAGAGTAAATACAAGGCGCTGGGACACCTCTCCTTGAGAGTTTGCAACTTAAGGTTTATTTCGCAGTGTCAGAGAGGAAGATAGTGCTCCCTGACAAAGGGATTCCAAGCATCATTAAGCAGGTATGAGAGTACTGTAGGGGGATAGCAGAGTTGATCGCCCTCCCAGAGCTTCTGAGATTATGCCATCTGTAAACCCAAGCAGAACACAGGTATCAGAGACAAAGGAGGCATCAAGGTTTGAGATCTAGATATACTAAAAATGAAGGCAAGCTAAAAGTAAGATTACAAAAACATCTACATATGTAATGTAGCCAGTCCTTGTTGCCAACTATAAGTATCCTGTTTGTAAGTATCCTGTTTGTAATGCCAATGGTAGTGCACACGCATCAGGCTCACCACTCTGGGCAGGTTCTTTATTGGTTTTAGCAGTTACACAGACAGAAGAGGCAGGGTAGGTGAGGGCCCCCAGTCTCCCTAGGAATCTTCACACTCTTTCTCTGCATGCTCTCTCATGTGCTCTCCTCTTGCTCTTCTATCTCATACTCTCTCGCAGCCTCATACTCTTCCACCCTAGGGGGATACCACCCTTTTAGCCTTTCTTCCCAGGCCCAGTTGAGCTCACTTACACACACACACACATGCACACCTATTAACTAGGCTTAAACAATCACGGGGAGGACACAATATTGCAGGTGCTGGTCATAGAGGCTAATGGAGAAAAAGTATGACCATCTCACCCTACAACATACACACATCTACATTTGCAACTAGAGTGTATACATATATACCTTGTGTACATATATACACATCTGAAAATATTGTGACTTATTTCTTTGCAAGGAGAAGATCCATATTAAGGAAAGCAAAGTTTAAATCAGTGACTTCTACTCAAAATGGGACAGTGAAAAATCCCATTTAAATACCATCCTTTCTAGAATTGCTTTCTTCTTGTACTACATGTAGCCAGTTCTTCCTCTCACCCACCTATATAACAAACAATCAGACAAAAGCTTCTCCCTGTATGTATTTATATCAGGGAGGGCTAACCATAGGCCCCATATCCTAATAGAAACAAAAGCCAGGGGGCCATTTGATTCTGCCTTGATCTCAGTCTCACTGATATCTTCCAAATGTATTTGCTATTGCTCCCGTGTCCCTGCAGACCCCTGCTGTTCCCAATTGTCCATTGCCTATTAGGAACCGTTCCAGCCAAGGTATTTTTCCCCCATTTATTTGCTCCTTTTTCCCTGGGAACTTTACTATGCATGAGTAACTGGCCCGTGATGCTACTTTTGTTTGACATTTTGCATTCGTTAAAAACCAGTCATCTGCATGTTTTATAAACCCGTCGGGGTCTCACCCCTTGATCAGTGCTGGAAGTACTCATTAACATCTGAGAAAGTTATGGCTCTGGATAGAAGGACGACAGGATCTACTGAGTGTGGGTTTAGGGAATTTGTCTAAGAAAAAAAAAAAGGCATCAAAAGCATTTCAATGAATTCATTGCCAGGGTTGTTCACTAATAGAAAAGAGTCTGCCTGCCTTAGCATTTCAGCACATTCCTTTTCCTAGTCTGGAATGTGTATTTCCTTCCATTCTGTTTGTCAAAGGCAACTTTTCTAGGCAACCCTTCCTGAGACCATAGCTGACTTGGAGTTCTCCATTCTCTGAAAATACCCACCAGTTTAATATTGATCAAATACTTCTAACATGCCAGGTACAATGCCAGGTATTTCTAAGATTTAATATAAATTGGAAAAGTCCTCTGTCCTCTGGTGCTAATAAGGAAATCAGATACACACATTATTTAGGACAAAAAGTGGTGAGGATTTGGTTGATATGCGAAAGGATCAGAAGAAGGAGAGGAAAAAGGACCAATCTCTACTCTCTCAGGTAGAGAAGAGTTTGAAGAATTGGCCATGCTGTCAGAAGAGAAATCTGGTCCTCCTGAATAAGCATAAATTATCCTCCATTTTGGCCACCATTTCTCAAATGTATTCCATGTAATCCATCTGCAGCAGAATCACAGGAGGCAGTTGTTCAAATTTTTCCATCAAACTGCCCAGGAAAATTTTCCTTGATGAAATCTGTCTGTGCTTTTTTCCCCCTACTAACTTTTATCTCAAAGATGGGCACTGACTTGTTTTTAACCAATTCTCTCTCTGAAAACAGCCTAGAAAAGAATTCTTTAAAATAACCAAAACCAATGACCAAAAAAACTCTTTGAAGATATCAGCATGTTTTCAAGGTTCTGGGAATTCCAAGGCCAAGGTGCCAATAGTCTGTAAGATCGGAATGATAAGATCATTGTCTGCCTCAGGCTAGAGACACTTTCTAAAGTAGCAAGAGACCAAGAAGCTGAATGGATCTTTCAGTAGCCTCACAAGGCTATGAGGTAAAAATGAACATTCAGAGCTCATCAAGGAAAAGGGTTCTGATCAATTCCAAAGCTTGGTCCAAATGGCTGAAACTTTGGAGTGCAGGAACTCACCATCACCCATATCTATTTATAAAGATCAACTTTGAGTTCTTTTCACTTCCTAACTGGAACAGGTAGATTTGGGGTTTTTGGTGCTTCTTGCCTAGCCTCCCTGACAAACCAATCCTTTCTGGAAGAAGATGGCATCATCAGAAGCATCAAGTGAGCCCCATGATGTTTCGAATACAAGTCTGACACTCATCAAGCATAACCAGGTGTCTAAAATGACAAGATGTAGCAGAGAGACCAAGAAAAGCAACAGACACTTAAAAATAGACCCAGAGGACACTTATCCAACTTGAACTTGATGTCACTAAGATTAATGTGTTCAAAGAATTAAAAAGATTGCTAGCTTTATCAGAGAACTAAAGAATCAAATGGAAATTCCAAAGCTGTTTTTTAAAAAAAACCCTATGTTAACTAAAATAAAGAACTTAATGAATTATATACGAAGAGAAAATTTAGGAAACCAGAAAATGTATTGTATATGTAAATATGCATGTCAAAGCACAGAAGAAAGAAAAATCACATCTCTATATGTATCTTCATGGCCAAATTATTTAACAAATGTACCTCAATTTCTTCATCTGTAAAATGGGAATAATGATAATTATTATTATTATATAATATGTTATAAGGTTATTGTAAAGATGACTTGAGTTAAATATATACAGAAATACAAAAACATATTTTGCATATATATATATATATATATATATATATATATATATATATATATATATATATATATATATATATATATATATATATATATATATATATATATATATATATATATATATATATATATATATATATATATATATATATATAACTTCCAGAACCTGTATATTTAGAATATACAGAGTGTTTTCATACTTAGGTATGTGTAAAACTTATAGAATAGTGCAGATAGTAGATGCCATGTATTTTTTTTTTTTACTGTTATTTTATCTTGGAGATGGTTCCACACTAATTTATGGAGCACTGTTTCACCCTCCTCCTTTTCTTTCATTTAAACACTGTGAGTCATTCTATACTACTTTCCATGTGAAGACATTTTGGATAGTCTTAGTGAATATCCTTATACAAAGTTTCATGTTCGTATGGGTATGTAATTACACATGAGTTTATAAATAACTTTAAATATATAAAATTGGAAAAGATATATGCATTTAAAAATGGATAGATATTTACAGTTTTCCATATGGTAGTACATTTCCACCAAACACATTTAAAGTGGTTATTTCTTCAGACTTACCAAACTTACCTTAAACTTTCTGATGTGGTGAATTTGATGGCATCTAACTGGAAAGAAATTGACATTTTTCTTAGTGTGAGTTTGAGCATCTTTTCATATGTTTAAAAGCCATCTGTATTTCATTTTCTGTTTATGTTCCCTTGCCAATTTTTGTATAGGATTGTTAGGTTTTTCTCTTATTGATTTGTACTCACTATTTATATTTTTAGGCTACCAGTGCCTTGTCATTTATATTGCAGGCATTGTTTTCTTAATTTATTGTTTGCCTTTTGACTTTCTTTATGGCATTTTTATTCCCCAAGCAGAAAATTTTAATATTATGTATTTAAATTTATCTTTCTTCACTTTGATGGGTTGCCTGTTTTATGCCCTATTTATAAAAACCTTCTCTACTCGTATCTAAAATTTTTACCTTTTTAAATTGAATTATTCTAAGTTGAGCAGCATTAAGATCAGATTAAAGTTGCAAAAAGAATTCTTTAGTTATTGTCTAGTGAACCAGTGGAAGGGGAACAAGAGTAGTTGCTAAGGTCACAGGTGAGAGACTTTTTATACTAATTCCAATGAGGAATAAAAAAAGGCTTGGGCTTCAAACAGGAGGTGGGTTGACTCAAACAGTGTTTAGAAGATAAAATCCAAAGAGCTTGGTGATTCTTAGATATGAATGTTTGAGGCAAGGAGACATCAGCACTATACCTGGTACAAAGAATGGGAAAAACTTCTTGGAATAAAAGACCTCTTAATTTGGCCTTGTAGACTGGTCCGGCTGGTGACAGGTGGGGATGGAAAAGGCAGGTTGCCTTTTAAGCTCCGTTCTTGTAAGGTGCAAATATTTTAACAGGGATTTGTTTTCTGTGTTGTTAAAGCTTAATGGTTCCCTCAAATAATACTGACACAAAGGGAAGGCAGAGTGTTCACCAAACAGCAGATTTTGCCCTGAGCAAAGGCACTTCTCCATGCGTGGAGCAGTCTCCTACTGTTTCCCGCAAGAGCCTGTACTGGCTTTGGAAATCAAACAGGAGCTCTTAAACAAAACACTGCCTTTCCAGCAAAGGAGCAACCAGGACAACACCTGCAGGAATGTTATGCTAATGGCAACTGTAGGAAACCACCTTAGCCCCACTCAAGGTGAGCACCCAAGGAGAGCTAGGTCTTAATTACCTCTGACTATGTAGCTCCTCCCCTCATGCCCCAGTGTGTTCTTTGCCTGCTTGCAGACTTTCTTACTGAGGGAGGAAATGGATAGATGGATAAATGGATAGTTGGAGAGCTGGAGTAATGCCTTTGTGTAGGTTGCCACTGAAAAATTGGAGGTTCACAGGCTTCTGGGGGTGTCCAGTTCACCTTCAACTAGCAGTGGTGTGGAGAGATAGTCATGTGCACATGTGCATGCATGGGGGTCACCTGAGTGTGAGACGCATCAGTTATCTGAGGGGGTTGTAGAAGAGGAGAATGCTAGAGTTGGTTGTGAGCCTGGCTAAGCGTGTCGAACAACCTCTCTTTGTGAATGAGAGCATCATAGTGAAGGAATCTTGATTTCTCTGCTCGGAATCACCCTCATGGGTGATCCCATTCCCAGACTGAAGATGCTGATGCACTGTCACTGCATTCTCTCTTTTGGTCCGAGCCCAGAGGTTCGATGCTCCTAGAGTGAAGGCAGCAGACAACCATCTTCTGAGTGACCACTAAGGAAACAAAGCAAAACAAGACTGCTTGCTTGAGAGTGCAAGCCAGGAATCATATAGGACAGCTGACTGAGTTACCTTCACCCCAAATGATAGCAGGACCCCTGCCTTTGAGGTCCCACAGGGAAGAGGTGACTGGGAAGATGGGGCTGGTTTCTTAGTAGGAACGCTCCTACTGAATGCCTACTCATTGCTGTGGCTGCGCTAATCTGGCCCAGGGAGGCTTGGAGGTACAAGAAGAGGGTAAGGATCTATTTTGAATAATCTCCAGAAAACTTCCCCAGTCCAGACTTTGAGGTTCTGACCCTGTTCCAGTTTGGGTAGTTACATTGTTGCTATGCAAATAGCTCCCCTGAATTTGCATTCACAAGTGCTGGAGTGTTGGAGTTTGCATCCACAAGGCTTCCTTGACCACCTCTCTTCCAACCTAGGTTCCTTGGCCTTCTTCCTGGCTCCAGAGGAGGTCTGCTTCCCAACTAGAAGCACCAACTACCCTACCCATGCAGCCCTAATATTTGCTGTTACCTGATGCACTTAGGAAGATCTTCAACCTAACACTATTGATGCTATGGGATAGAGATGCACAGAGAAAAGAGCACCAATGATCACAGAAGCCCTGAACCAGTCTACCACTTGAATACATCATTTCTGCTCATTTAACTTCTTATTCTTCATCAGGCCAAGGTCAGCCTTCTACAAATCTTGTTTTGTACTATTACACTTTTCAAAATATTCACTCCATTCTTTCCTTTTTATTTTGAAAGCTAATATAGGATTGAGATTAAGCTAAAGCATCTCTTCCCAAGAAGTGCCCAGTGCTGAGGACACTGGAGGTCCCTGTGAAGATGGCCTCTGCCTGTGGGTGCAGAGGGGTAGTCTTTCAAGGCAGACAACCCAGACTCATACCGTAGTTCTTCCATCTGTCAGCTGTGTGATCCTGGAAAGGTTAATCAACCTCTCTGTCTCTTAATTTCCCCAACTGTGAAATTAGTATATAATAAATCTATCCTCAAAGGTTACTTCAAAGAGTGAATAAATTCATACATCAAAAACCTTTGAAACAGTAATAAGTAGCACTAGCTTTGTGCCTGGTGCTATTCCATGTATCTATGGAACTGAGGCAAACTGATTCAATTGGTCTTAGACCTCAAAAGCATGAAGGAGAGAAAAAAGCCTGACTATCTCTTTGAGGTTTGTATTTATTTGCAGAGACAGCTTCTCTGACATAGTCTGCGCAGGTGGAAATAACCCTGAGCTGAGTGCCAAGGCTGTTGGAGACGGAGACACAGAGGAGGGGTTGAGGGGCTAGAGAGATGCAGGGGTGCAGCCACAGAAACTCAAAATATCAGTTATATGAAGAAGAACTTCTTTATACTTCTTGAGAAGCAGCCCCTGAATTCAGCCAAGTCCATATTTCTTTGCCCTACCTACTTTACAGCTGATGAAATTTAACTCCCTTGTTTGCAACTCTGCTCTCCAAAACCTCTACCACCTCATTTTCTTTCTTAATCACGAAGATAGATTTGAATTAATCATCTACCTTCTTGATAACCATCGCACAAGTAAAGCTGATTTGTCTTCTCAAATGCCTGATATGGTTTTGTGATCTCTGCACATCAGATGGTGACCCCATTGTCAGGCATATCGTAAACCCTAAGAAATAGATGCTATTATTATAACTCCCAACTAACAGATAAGGGAATGGAGGGAAAGCGAGGTCAGTTCACTTTCCAATGGTCACACAGCCAACAAGGAACAGAATGAGATTTGAAACCTGTGAACCTGGTACTCGAGCTCACGATCTTCATTATGAGGATGCTCAATCCCAAGATCCTTCAGTATTAGTCAAAGTCCTTTCCAGTATCAACTTCCTGGAACTCTGCACCATTTCAGTGAGACTAGATATGCCAAGATGTCAGCATGATTTCCACCCCAAGGCAGTGAAGTCAAAAGAATTTCAATTTTTGTTCCCCTTTTCTTCTACTCAGTGCTCACTGTGTTAATGTTCAGCACCCTGTTATAGAAATCATACTGTGTCTTCTTCAGAAAGTATGCACTAGTGTTTTAAAAGACATTCTCCTCAAGGTGAATCTCCCTGGGAGCCATTCTTTCCTTCTGCCTACCTTTTAGGTTTTCTCAGCTCTTTCCTGCATAGCTCCAGCACCTCGAGATTTTAAAAGTTCACATTATGTCATGTGGTTGAATTTCCCAGTCTGTGTTCCCCCAAAACTCTTCATCTTAAACAAAGACTATGCTTTCTTTACTCACACATCTCCCTGGATAAGCACAAAATGTGACATGTAGTAGATGCTCAATAAATGTTTACTGAATTACTGAGAGAGGAATTGAATTTATTCAGTAGGCTATTGGTTTAGGTCTGGTCTAAGTAATTTGTGAGAAGGGTTTAGATTATGAACAGCTTCAAGAGTCCAAAAGAGACTGTGGTTGGGCTCAAGAGAGAAAACTTGAGGATCAAGCTGGGCCTCAATGAGAAAGCTCAACTGAGGACAGGTTGGATGTTAGGAGTGGACCAGGAGGGACTGGTGATTGAGGTGAGGTAGATGGGGATGACATACATGATTGAAGAACCATTGGGAATATGATTAGTGAGCTTGGCAACAACTTTAAAGGGATTTGGGAACAGGGGAAGCATGGTTGACAGTGATGGGTGGATGGTGGCTTCTCTGACCTCTGGTGGAGGGAATAGCAGCAGGTTATGGGTGAGTGTAAAAATGGGGGAGGTAGAAGGGGCCCTCTATCACTATAAAGAGATGGGAAAAGAACCTGAGGAGCAAACAGTCTGTAAGTCACAGATTCCCAGGAGGAGCTGGGCACCTGCAAACGGTTGGTCCAGGGCACCAGAAAACCTGTTTTGGATTGCATTGTAGGTTTCTGTTTTGGAACTGTTTAGAAGCATTTTAAGTCATTTGTTGTGCCGAGCCAGCAGACTGCTTCCAAAACCAAGTTCCTGCGCTGACATATTCTCTCCAGTGGCACCGGCCACACACCAGCCCTGTGCCCCATCCTGCTATAGGGCCACAGGGAGACTCTGACCCTGGTCTTTCCCAAGTGGGGGTGGGGAGCAGGTACAAGGTGAGCGCTAGCTGCATTTACAGATGCAGGCAAGTGGCTTCTGGGCAGAGAGGGGAGGGCTCCAGTTGGAACAGGAAGTGGCTGGCATCTTCCACTTCAGTCTCAGTTTTCCTCATGTTTTGTCCTTCCCGTGCTCCTGCCCCCTTGTGAGACCCCATTGTGAGACTTCTAGACTTGGACCTCCTCTTCTTGGTTCAGGGCTACACTGGCCTGACTACAGTTATTCTTGACTCGCTTGGTCTAGGCTCACAATCCCAACTCCCTGACCCATTGCTCCCCAAATTCTCCTATGTCAGGAAGGTCCCAGGGGGCCAAAAGTGGGACCAGACATTAGGCCCTGGGAGGTGCTGGGACATGCCTCAGGCTCGCAGTGCCTGCTCAGAAACCAGGAATCTCCACACATGACTGTGTCTCATCGTCCTGCCATTTCTCTGCTGGATCTCACAAATGGCCCCTCTTCCTCCATCAGCAGCAGAAGAACAGAACTGGGCGCTGACATGACTCTTTGTAGAGACCCTGTGCATGTTGGCAGTGGCTGCTGGAATGTGGTCCATGTGTGGCTTGTGTGTGTGGCGTATTATTGTGTGTGTGCGTATGTCTCTGCTTTCTGCATGAGCCAGCCACTCGGAATCTGTTTATTTCCCTTTTATGATCACGTTCTCTCTTTCTGTGAAGCACCAGGATGGGCCTGGCGTTCCAGGAATTGCTTGCAAGTGGTCCTCCAAGCCTCAAGCCGGCCTCTGCTGTCCCCATGCAGTGAGCGTAATGGGTCCTCCCAGGGACAATTTGCATAAAGGATAAATAAGAGAAACACAATGTGAAGTTTATTCATTTTTAAATCCTGCAGCGTTTGTGATTGAAGGCCCAAGCTCAGATGTTTGCCGGATGCGTCCCATTAAGACTCGGGGCTTTGTCTAATGTCTGCTCTGTTCCTGCAGGGGGGGTAATATGCCCTCCTTCCCCACACTGGAGTGCCGTTTCCAGAGCCTCCTGCTCCACCGGGGACAGAGGAACGGCAGGCTGTGTTCCCTTCTACCAGGCCCCCTTGCTTTAATTTGCTGTAACAGCGCCAGCACATTAAATACAAAACATATTGATGTTCTTGAGAACCCTGGAGGGTCTTTACCCTTCCTTGTCAGAGGAGCCTGGCATGCCGGGAGGGAGAGGAGATGATGTTTGGCATGCACACCGAGTGGCGCCTACGGCAGGTCACGACTGATAGTCTGCCAAGAGCTGTGCCCTCCTGGAGGATAGAGGGTGGGCAGAGGGGCCATTGAGCATGCCCTAGAGACACAGGGAGCATGTGGACAGGGAGGGCACCCTTGGGATGAGCCATTGTGCACACAGCAGTAGTTCATGGAAGACCAAGGATTGGGTAGAAGAAAAGGAAGGGAGGAGGGAAAAGGGAAGAAAGAAGTGAAGGAGGGAGGTAGTGAAGAAGGGAGGGAAGGAGAGAGGGAAATGGGGGGGAGAAGGTAGGGGAAGGAAGGAAAGGAGAGAGCAGACAAAAGGGAGAGAGGAAGGAAAGAAGGATGGAAAGGGGAGAGGGAAGAAGGGAGAGAGGGAGGAAGGTAGGAAGGAAGGAAAGAAAGATAGGTAGGAAGGAAGGAAGGAAGGAAGGAAGGAAGGAAGGAAGGAAGGAAGGAGGGAGGGAGGGAGGGAGGGAGGGAGGGAAGGAAGGAAGGAAGGAAGGAAGGAAGGAAAAGGAAAAGGAAAAGGAAAAGGAAAAAAGGATAGGAGAGGTAAGAGAGGGAGTAGGGAGGCGGACGAGTGGAATGATGCCAGCAGTAATGCTTGACTGGCCTGGTCACTCCCAAGTCGGTTTCCACCAGCAAGCTCCTAAGATGGTACAAGAGTTGGAAGAAGCCGGATGAGTCTCTAACTTTTGGTGTCTTTCTACTCAAAGTGCTCCAGGCTTCTGGAATTTGGCAGGGTAGACCTGGCTGTCATGTGGTGCATATTTGTTACAACAAGTGATGCAAGAAGAATAGAGACATCTCCTCCAGCAAATTCACCATTTCTTTAACAGTATGTCTCCCAGGGCTGGAGGGAGCAGAGAGGGAAACAAAACATAGGCACTCTGGTAGGGTAGGGCAGGACCAGAGAAGGGACTCTCTGGACAATTATTTTGCATTCTTTTCTTAAAGTGGCAAAGTATCTCAAAACTCTGGGTGAGAACCTGCCTTTTTCCCCTGGAAGTGACTTACTCTTGAGCAATTTTTAAATCCTTTCTTGACAAAAGCAGCCTCTTAATAGTCTCTAACATGTATGTGATGGCTGTTCTTTGCTACTGGACATACTTCTCAGAGACATCATTATCAGAAAACAAACTCAGATAGCTTAAATAAAATGTAGAGGGTCACAGACCTTAAGGCTGATGAGACTAATTCAAATGCAGACCTGAATCTGGTGGTGATGGCAGTGTTGGTATGATAAATGTGTGTTCATGTAATATAGCAGCAGTGGTGATGACTGTATTGTGTGGGTAGTGGAATGGTAATGATTGTACTGTAGGTAGTAGTGGAAATGGATGAGTTGGTAGTGGTAGTGGTTGAATATATGGTAGTAATAGATAGTGAAAGGTGTGGTAGCAGTGGTGGTGATTGTATGGTTGCTGGTGGTGATGGTTTTGACACCTATTTATGTGGTGGAATGAGTGTGTAATGATGGTTGTCATGGTGGTGGTTTTGGTAATTCTGGTAGTTTTAGTGCTGTTAGGGTAGTAGTTGTTATCTGAATCTTTTTTATAAGAAGAGTTTCCAGGGAAAATATTAATCAAGATTTTCAAGCAACTCAGACTACTACATTACACTATTGACTGGGCACCCTGGAATGAGCAGGGAATCTACCATGAGCAAGAAGAGAGTTTAGATAATTGAGCTTGTCCTGGAATCTAGCTGAACTGGACAGGCTGGAATTTGGGATGTGATTCAGAGTAGTATCACTCAGGGATCCCAGACTTTTGTGAGCAAGGCCTGTAGGTGGCCCCTTCCACTGAAGGAAGATGGCCCAACCCTACTCCATTTGCTGATGCTTTCGCAAAATACCACTGAGAGTTACTCATTTTAGTTGGTTAAACATCTCATTCCTCCCACTTGAAATATAAATATTTCCTACTCTTGAAAATTCTTCATGGGGACAGGTGACACTGAGAGATTCCTAGCAAATTCTCTGTCCCTATTCAAAAGCCATGTCAGTTCAGATTAAGAAGCAATCCTGATCCAGATCTCCAGGGAAGGGACTCAAATGGATGGGTTCCGTCTATCTAGTGGGACCAAAGGGATGGGTTCCATGGGGTCCTAGTGATAGGGAGGAGTGACAAAGTGAAGACAGGAGGAGGAGCAGGTTTGAAGACACACATTACCCACCAAGTTCAGCCAACTGGGAGATACCCAGACCATTCATCACACACTGTGTCCATGATGAAGTCACCTGAATTCCTGCCCCACCTGTTTGACCACTGTCATGGGTACTGGACGTACATCCAGAAGAACAGAGAGTACCCTCCTAGAAACCTGTGCTATGTAATAAATACTTTAATTTAATTTTGGCACACACTAGAGATGAGGATTTTGTATAACACTTTTACACCAATGTCTTTGTCTAATTAACTCGATCTTTGCAAAGGTCCTGGAAATAAGGTGTTGTTACTAATCCTGTTCCCATTTTGCAGACTTAGAAACTGAGACTCAGGACTGACCCAAGGTGACACAACTGGTAAGCAGTGAAGCCAAAATTAAGAAAATCATTTATTAATCAACTAATTATTGGTCACCAGCTGTGTCCCAAGAAACTGGACAGGCATTGAGAAAACACTGGTGAGCAAGAAAAGATATTCTCTGTTCTCACCATCTTTACAGCCTAGAACTTCCTCTTCTATCCTGTCCACACCATTGCAGCGCCTTATAACTGCAAGGAGTAACAAGGGAAAGTATGACAGCAAGTAAAGAAATGGTAATTCTGGCTTAAGAATACTAAAATGTTAGCAAACAGGCTATTCAGTATTGGGTTAAATAGTTCAAAATCATTCTTCTAGTCTAGAACATTAATGCATGATCATATTGGTGATAAGTCTAGAACATTAATGTGCAATCGTATTGGTGATAATTGTAACAAGAAAATGCCAAGGACTCATGTTGCAAATTTGAAAAAGTTTTTATAAGTGATAACTGTGAAATACATCTGAGTTGAAATATCAGGTCTGCAAACTCACTCACGGGGAACACTCCATCTTTGGGAAGGCAGATAAATAATGCCAGCTGGTATACAGTCATTCCAGCACTATCTCTGTGATGCAACCCTGTTTATCAGGAAAATCAAGCCACTCCACCTATGCCCATATCCCAGCTTCAGTGGACCTGTGGTGGGAAATGGAAGAAGGGCAAAGAGCTGCCTGTGAAGGGGTCAGAATGAGATCCTTTATCTTTCCTTGAGAAAAAAAAATGTCTTGAACCCTCCATCAAGACTAACTCATGAACCCTTGCATGGGATCGGTGTCACTAGAAGTGCAATTCCAATTCATTCCCTTTGATTTTTAGAGTCAGGTTGACTTGATTCTGACTGTTCATAGGCAAGAGGATCCTAGGAATGATCAATGGAAGTGCAATTCCAATTCATTCCCTTTGTTTTTTGGAGTCAGGTTGACCTCTATTCTGATTGTTCATAGGCAAGAGGATCCTAGGAATGGCTGCTTAATGATGGTCCCACTCACTGTGGGCTCCTTGCCAGGATGAGCTCTATGAAGCCTGTGTGTGCTCCATCCCAAGAACTGGCAGAGAAAAAGGGTTATAAATTGAAAGATGAAAGCAAGTATTCAGCATGAGGACCTTCATTGTCCTAGGTAGATTTCCAGTGACTCCATTGCATCCCATCCCTGACTTCCTAAGCTTCCCAAAGACGTTCTTGTGAATGACAGCTTTAGAGATGATCTCTGCAATTCCTGCAGAAAGGAAACAGTTCCTGGCTTTGGACAGAGGCACTGTTAGCCATGGGAGGCACTGTGACCCTAACCATGGCTTTCATCTCACACAGGACCCTTGCTCCCCATTCACTGGTGCCAAACATAGACTCCATAGGTTACCTCATGAAGTATGGGCAGTGATTCAGTCAATGCTGACTTAAATGGACACTTCTCAGAGATTCTGTGACTGCAAACAAACTTCTGGAAGAAGGAATCACATCAGAGTAAGGAATGGGTATCATTGGCATTGAACCCCCAAAATATTTTTTGAGAGATACAGGATGACTTGTTGTAGCATCACCCAAATGCCTGTGCTGCAGGGAGATGAAATGAGTCATCTCATTCCATGAATGGAATGCACTGGGAGATTTTCAGAGTTGGATTGTGCATTGAATACCTGTCTTCTGAGACTCCCTGGTCCTTTATCACAAGCATGCATGTGGACATGTATGGAAGAAATGGAAAACTAGATACTGGACATTGAGTTAATAAACTTAGATCTTTTGGATACTTGGTGGTTATTATTTAGCCATCAATATTTGGAGGAATCAATTTCTAGCCTGCTGGTCACCTCCCTGTCAGGACTCCTGGTCTCCAGTCTCAGTTCTGTATCTAAGCAGCCATCTTAAACAAATTTCTTCACTTTTTCCTTGATATGTTCATCTCTAAAATGGGCACAATAGTACCACTAATGCCACAGTTTTATTTCTGGATTCTTGATCTCCTGGAGGTTAGGGACAAAGCTCTCCAGAACCCCATGTTGGTCAAAAAAAATCACATTATCATACTTGGTAATTAGCTTGATAGTGACTTGATAATGGTCACAAATGGAAGTATGCTGAGAAGGAGGAAAATGAGAAAAGTTTCTACATGAAGGTCTAGTGATTGTACAGCTCCTTCTACATTCAAAGACTTATGATGTTGTGTGGGGTATTACAAAAGTCCTGGGTTTATTTAGCTCATCATTGTCATCCCCCAATCATTACCCAGGAACTTCTATGAGTCATTGTACTTTTTGGGACAAGATTAGATGACCCACCACCATCAAAGAATGAGCTAAGAGTCAAGTGGAATTGTGTCCTTGGAAGGGTTTTGTAAGTTAGGCAACACTAGCACAAATATTTACATTTGATTAATACTATGAGTTAAAATATCTGGAGTCATTTTTGTCTGACTTCAAATGATTATCATGCCCCCAAATTATTTTTCTCAACTTCTCTTCATACTCTCTGCTAAGTACATAATCTGTACACACTGGATCAAGGGTGCACTAGAATAAGGAAAGCTTGATTAAATAGATGGGGGTCCCATCCTCAGTATGTCTGGGGTGGTCTGAGAATTTGCTTTACAAATTTCCCAGGTGATTTGCTGCTGTTATTGGTCCCAGACTGTACTTTGAAAACTAGTGGTCAAATTCTTTGATGTTCCCCATAATTTGTAGGCTTTTCATTGATGGATTACTTCCTCGATATTTTACAACATTCCTGTGAAATGGATGTAAGATTAGGCAGCATAAAGGATATCTTATAAATGCACAGATGCAGACTCAGAGACTAGAGAGGATGATGTAGTGAAGGTTTTGTAGTGCATCCATGACCAAATGGGATGGGAGGAAAGTCAGGGTATTTCTGGATGTCTCTTTTGGTGTCTTTCCCTTATGGCTGGTCACTTATGGCCATTCACCCTTAGAGCGCAGGCTGGTGACAAGTTGTAAGCTACCTTCATAGTGTGGTGTTGCAAACAATTCTCATGGCTATTGCTGGAAGGCATTTGTTTGTTTTGAGGAAGGCGTGAAGGCTGAAACCAGGCATCCATGTTCACAGTCACAACGCTGACCATATTCTGCAGATGGCAACTCTCCCATCTGCCCCTGCTCCCTTCCAGCACCATGTTAGGTGCTTTGTCTATGGTGCAAGCTCCCTGAGAAGATAAGGTTCTCAGCTGGCAGCTAACTTCTCACCCACAGGTCTTTCTGTACCCAGTGAAGAGTCCTTTTACCAAACCTCAGTCAGACTCCTCTGCACCTTCTTCTCCACTAGCCCTTGTCCTGGACCCCTAAAGCCCATTTTTATGAAAGAATCCTGCTAGCCACTTGTCTAGAATGCCTGCCTTTGATATCCCATTAAGTTCATCTTCCTTCACCAATGATACTAGCCAAGTTCCTTTTTTACTAATTGTTCTGCCTCATCCTCACTCTGCCCCCTGGTATAAATCCCCTGGTCTCCGTTCGTTGTCTTCAGAGCTTGAGTTCAGCTTCTCTGTCCTATTGCAGTCATCTTGACTAAAATCTGTCTAGCCACTTTCAACAAGTGTCCAGTGAATTACTTTTCTCTAGCACCGGACACACACTTGATGCTCTTCCTTCTCTACCCAATCTGGGCACCAAGAGACAAGTATATTGGTGCCAAAACTTTCCTAAGACTGAATGACCATGAACTTTCCTCCCTTGAACTCATAGTCAGTTTGCCCACATTCTTTGAAAACTGCCCATTGCCGGTGGCTACGTCTGCAGATCCCAGCAACTCTCGGAAAGGCCATCAATGCTTCAGTCTGCAACTCATTTATCCCCTCCTCACCAATCCCCTTCCCTACGATGTCCATTCTTTGCAGCCTTCTGAGATCCAGAGTCTTGAGGACCCCAACAAAGGCCAGATCTGGTCCTAGACAGGGGCTGACAGTGCTGTACTCCCTGTCAGGGGTGAGTTGGAACAGCACTGAACCTGCTAAGCTGCTCAGCCAAGCAGGCTGGGAAGTGTCAGGTGTGAAAGCCCACTCCTGAGCTGTAAACGCCAGGCCCCAGCACTTAAACTCAGGCAGTACAGCAGTACGTGCACGATGCTGCCATGGAGAAAAACTGGGTCTTTGGCATTGATTTTTTTTTCTTTCTCCCTTCTCCCTTTCCAGATTCGCAGCAATCTTCTGTGGGCTGAGCAGGTTTGTCTGCCTTTATTATGGCTGCCACTGCTTTCGGTTGCTCTGTGTGTGTGTGTGTGTGTGTGTATGTGTGTGTGCGTATGCGTGTATATGAGAGCGATCGCGTGTTTTCTCCAGAGTGACTGGTTTGTGCTGTCATCAGCCGTTGTTTTGGTAAATGGCGAGTTAAACAGATATATCCAAGCGTAAAATCTAAAAAATGTTCCCTCTGGGCGCCCGGGGGGTGTTGTTTGAAATCAACTACATATCAATTGAGCGGCGGCGAGCGGATCCGATGATAAATTCCAGTCCACAGACGCCTTATAAATTACATTTTTTTGTTCGCGATCTTGCCTCATCTCAGCTCCCCAGAGGCCCTTAGACTGAGAACTATGATTGTGTTGGAGAAACGTTTGCTCAGCTTGAGCGAGGCCATTAGCATTGCATGTGCCAGTCCGTCCCAGTGCTCCCCCC